>PVHY01018612.1:15930-29056 GCA_004024945.1 Uropsilus gracilis
ACTCCCATCACCACCTCATCCCCATTCCCACCCCATTCCCACCCCACTCCCACCCTACCCCATCCTCATCCCCACCCCTACCCCATCCCCACCCCTACCCCATCCCCAACCCTACCCCTACCCCCACCTCCACCTCCACACCCCCATCTCCATTCTAAAGCAAATTAGGAGACAGAAATGATCAGCTCTCCAGGAGAGAGACTGAATATGGGAGAAGGGACCTTGGGAAGGGGTGGTAGGAGTAGCCAGAAGGGTCCTTTCTATCTAGAATGTAAGAGAAATGGACTTGGGGAAGGGGCGGGGCCAACCCAACTGGTGGGGTCTGTGGATGCCCCTGCAAAAGAGCTCCTGGGTGAGTATGGGGTGGAGGGCTGGCTGGGCTCTCTGAAGCCCACACCTGGCCCTGCTGGGTGTGGCCACGCAGCCACAGGCTGTGGGGGTTAAGGACTGCAAGGGAGAACTTCTGGTGTGTGGTCACAGTTTATGAGAACTGTGATGTGGTTTTGGGAAGATGCACCATAAAAATGCTAATAAATGTTTAGTTTATGCAGTAGATTGGAAATAATGCAAAGTCTTCACTTTAAAAAAATTGTCAAGAACTGCAGTTTTCTGGAGCTGGAGGAGTTAAGTGAGTTGTTAACGGGCACTGTAAACCTGCCACATGGCAACGTGCCTTTGCTTGTTACCTAGAAATCCCTGCTTTCCATATGTAAGCGTTGCTGTTTGCACACACCCGGATACCCAATTTCTGTGGGGGATTGGGGAGACAAAGGTGCCGCTTTCTCAACCTTCACAGTCATTGTAACTTTAAATCTTTTATCTGTAGCTGGTAACAATGTCAGCGGAATGTTCTGTAAGTGGCCGTGTTGAAACACGCACCTGAAAATCAATAGCATCTGAAAGGAAGTGAGATGTGATAAAATGTTATGAAGAAGGCCAAGCCACCGGCGGGAAATGCTGCGCTGTTAATTTAGCAGAGCGCTGTGAAATATTAGAGATAATGCTGGGAAAATAAAAAGCAGCATTAAAGCAAAGCTATGCCACAATAGGGGTAGATTTATGCACCACATCCTTTATGCTTTGCATTCATTTCTATGGCAAAATTAGTGTGGAATTATGCACATTAGAATTATACAAATCTCCTGGGGCACATGCTTTGCATAAAATGTGACTGCCCGGTGCTTATCAGAGGGTGACAGCTGGGGTGGGCGGTGGTTACTCTTGGGTTATCTAGGTCAAGCAAGTGTACCCTTCTATTCTGGCAGGGGCTTCGGTGGCTCATCTGTAAAATGGGACAGTCAGGCTGGCTCACCTCCCTTTCTCGTCTAGACTTTGTACACACAGGCGTCATCTAGTCCAACTCGGAGCAACAGAATTCTCAGCATACACCAAATCCATCTTTACTGAGACTGGGAGACTGGCTATTCAAACGCTGGCTACCAGGGAGCACCCTCCACCCATCCAAGTCAGGTGGGTGAACTCTCGGGAGATTTCCTCCACCCCTACCCAGAATCCCACCCAGAGGTGGCCTGGGGCTAGTGGCAGGTGTGTGATTCCAAGCCAGGTGTATTTGGGGCCTGTTACCACCAGAGGGCAGCACCAGTACACGACTCAGGCTGCCTCCTGAGCCGGATGGGGAGGGGGCTGCTTGACGGCATTTTAGGGTGCACCCTTCCCCGCACCCGGCATCAGTCTGGACACCAGCGATCCCAGGATACCCCAGGTCCCAGTTCTTACGAGATTTACTTATCCAGGAGGAGGCAAATATGTAAGCAGTTAAATAAATGAGAGTTTCATGTAGTAATAAGTAACAATAACAATGCAAATTAACTAGTGACAGGGTGGGGACCATCCTACTGGGGAGGTAACAGCATGGAAGCTTGAATGGGAAGGCAGAGATCATATCTGGGTGCATGAGGATATGGGGGTGGGGTCCCTAGGGGTCTCCAGAGAGACCTGTGAGGGCAGCAGCTACCACACAGATGAGAAAACAGAGCTGCAAGTTGGGGTACTTACTCAGGGTCACAACAGTTAGAGGCAGTGTTTGACAGGACCTGAAGATAAAGGAGGACTTGCCTTCCATATGCCTAAGTTCCGGAAGCCCCTCTCCAAACAGGGTAGTGACAAAGACAAGTTTCCTCCTTCCCCTCCCCTCCCCGTTTCTGACCATAATCCCTGGAGGCATACGGGGCAGGGGAGCCCAAGCAAGTCCCCTCCTTCTCTAGGTCTCAGTTTTTTTTTTCAGTTCTAAAAATACAGAGGGGGAAGGTGGCGGTGTCCCTATCACCTGTAAGTTCCTGATTCTATCAGTGTGTAGACACTCCCGAATTCTAGTTCCCGAGCGCCCTCTTGTGGAATAGACTGGAAACAAACTGAGTTGGAAAGGACTGGAAAATGGTTGTTGCCCATTTCCAAGAGGCTGATGGATTCCAAGACATCACAAGAGTGAGAGCACGTGTGTCTGTGCGTGCTTTATTTGCACACGCATGCGTCCACAGAGCACATCTCTGTGCTTGTTTGTGGGTGCAAACTGCCAGTACCTGTGTATAAATGCGTGCTTGTGCTTATTTCTGGGAGCATGCATGCACAGGTACGTGCGTGTTTGTGCAAGAGTGTGTCTATGCATGCATCTTTGTGTCTTTCTGGGTGTCTGTCTGTGAGTGAGAGCCCGTGTGTAAGTGAGGCATTTAGGGATGTTATGAGAAACCCTGCCTTTCCCACAAAGGCCTGACTACTCTCCCTGCAGCCAACCCTGCACCCCCCTTCCCCTACCCCCCACCCCTGAGGAGTCTGTCCTGCCACCCAACCTGAGGCCTCCTGCTCTGGGATCTCAGCAGCTCTCTCACTTCTTAGCTGCACTATTTCGAACAACCTTCTTTGACTGTTTTTTCCCTTCGAGGCTCATTGGAATGTTACAGGTTATGGTTCAAGAAAATAACTCTTGTTTGTTCTACGCACCCAAACTGTTGGGTTTGTACCCCTTGAGTGGGGTTGACAGTCCCCCTGGCCCTCTCCAGATGGGGAAGCCTGGGCTTGCGTACTGCTGTGTCCCAGAGGGTGGGGTAGAAAGCCAGCCCCACTCCAGGAGAGTCCAGACACAGGGTGTGAAGGCCACGCGCTTGCCTCTCGCTGCTTGCATCTCCCCACTTGCTGTACCCTAGGTCCTTCCAGTCCAGGGGGTGGGACTTAGCTCCATTTTTCAGACAAGGACATCGAGGCCTCGGCAGGGAGACATGCTAGCCCTGTAGCAGCATGGTAGCAATATGCAGTCTCTCTACCCAGCTTCGTGACACCCTGGGAGGGAGCTATTATCAGTTCCCTCTTGAGCAGAGCAGGACATGGAGCCTCTGGAGCTTTAGGCAGCTGATCGGGACCAGAAGCCAGGTGTTAGGATGCTTGAGGAGGGGGCCACCGACCCATTCTGCTGGCTGGCGGGTGCCAGTGCTCGGGTGGTCACAGGCTGCCACTACCCCCTCATCACAGTCCTCAGCTTGTTTCCGAGAGGGGCACCCTGGCCTAGGTCCCTCATTTCTCTTGCAGAGGTGGGGGTGGGTGAGTCCTGTCGCCCATGCCACTTTGCAGAAGCTGCTGGCAGGGGCTGAGAATTAATTATGCAGTAACCTCGCTGTAGTGGCTCTAATTGCCTGATCGCCATAATTGAATTTATGGATTACACCAATATTATTGCAGGGAGCAGTCTGAGGCGCCGATGGGAAGCTGTGCTGGTTTTGCCTGTTCTCTTCCTGTCTCCCCGTGGGTCTGATGGGGCGCCCTCTCCCAGGGGCCACAGGAGGCTGCTGGGTGGGGGCCAGGGAGCAAAAGCACAAATACCTCCTCACCTCACTCCTGACAGAGCTGTCTTCTCAGTGAAGAAGGTCTGAATGGCAGTTGGGATTGTCACTTTTTTTTAATTTTTGAGACCAGGTCTCGCTATGTTGCCTGGGGCAGTCCTGCGGATTCAAGCGATCCCCAGTCTCAGCCTCCCAGATAGCTTGGATTACAGGCACAAGCCACCACACCTGGATGCTTTTTTGAGACCAAGTCTCTCTATGTTGCCCAGGGTAGTCTCAAACCTGCCAACTCAAGCGATTCCAAGCCTCTTGCCTCCCAGCGCTTTGACTACAGGTGCCTACCACCACACCTAGTGGGACTGTCATTTTTTAAAGGCAAGTGGGGCATAGGTGAGTGGAGACTCTCCCAGCTTCCATCTCTGTTCTGGCATCTGGTCCTCACGTGCAGCTCCGAGACCTTTTAAAAATGCCTAAACTCAGGGCCGGGCACGGTGGCTTGTGCCTGTAAGCTTCAGCCTATGAAGCGGCTGGGGCTAGGGATCGCGGTTCGAGTCCCGCCTGGGGCCCGTAGCGAGACCTAGTTCCAAAAAAGCTGGGCGTGGTGGCGCACGCCTGTAATCCCAGTTACCTGGGAAGCGGAGGCTGGGGATTGCTTGAGTCTGTGGTACCCCGGGCAACGAGAGCCTGTGGTTCCACAGGCAAAAATAGCGAGACCTAGTCTCCAAAAAAAAAAAAAAAAAAAAAAATCCTAAACTCAGTCCCACCCAGCCCTCCGAACTGAAGCTGCTTGCAGTCAGGTGCGGGGGTGGGGTGGGGGAGGGTGTGCAGGGATGGAGGGGTGTGGGGAGAGGGATCATATGTCAGCTGGTGTTTTGGAAGGACCGCAGCCTGGTTTCCATGATTTGGGGGGCTTATAAACCGTCCATTTCACTGACTGTCTCACAGCACCTCGATTTTCCTTTGAGAAACAGCCCCTTCTCCCAGCAGGTGAGGTTTGCCTGAGGCGTAGTACACCCCTGGTCTCTGGTCTCTCAGACCACGGACGCCCCAATCCAGGCAAGTCAGACAGTCCACTCCTGGAGCATGACCCGGGAAGGCATGTATGGCCAGATTGTTGGAGATGGTCTTCCTTCCCTCCCTTGCCTGGCTATGATGTGCTGGGGGTGAGTGTTCTTTGCCTGACCCTGAGGCCTGGGCTGCCAAGTTGCCCTGAACAGTGGGGTTGGAGGGAGTGCGCCGAGCAGCTAAGCCTGCAGAGCTGACTCACGTTCCCATCATCCCTCCTGCGCTGCTGACCTCCACCAAGGGCAAGGCCTGCCCCAGGTAGCTATGGCACCTTCCTCCCAGGCCCCAAGGAGGAGACTGTGGCATCTCCACTCTGCTGTGCCCCATTTGCCTTTAAAATCCAACCTAAAGTCCTGCGTCCAGTTTAACCCAGATGGTACCGGCCAGCTCCCAACTCGTGCAGGGTGTGAGATGGAAGAATGCTGCTCCAAGTGGAGGCCATTTTGTTTTGGTGGGTTGCTTGTTACGTGGCATCATGGCAGCTGGTGCCTGATGGATGCAAATGAGGTGTTTTCTTCCCCCACAGGTTGCTGGACTGAATTTGGACCAGACCATGTCCAACTCTACATAGGGAAGTGGAGTTAAGCTATGAGGAGGCTCTTAATCCTGGTCACAGTTTTGTGATCTTACTTGGGTTAGTCAAGACTTTGACGTCAATGGTTTAAACCAGAAAGGGAATGAGCGCCTCACATAACCCCAAGTCCAGAGATGAGTCAGGTTTCAGGTTTGAGGTTTGAGCCAGTAGCTCACAGAGGGACCGGCATCGTTGTCCCTTTGTTGTGCATCCTGTTTTATCCTTTTCATCTAGAGGCTAGACCCCTTGACATATAGGATGATTGCTCCTCATTTAGAAGAGGGAGTTTCTTCTGGAAGTTTCTTTCCCAGGAGCTGTTTCCTCAAGTCTCATTGCTTCAAATTGGGTCATACACCCTTCGCTGACCCAAACTTACTGGGGAGATGGAATATGCTGATTGGCTTAAGCCAACTAGGGTGGGAACAAGCCAGCTTCATTGAGCCATGCAGATCTTCCAGGGGAAATCAGCCCTTTGGGATAGAAATTTTGCATGTGTGGGGATGCTGGCTGGGGAGACCTATCCATTTTCTAGGGCTGTCACAACAATCATCACAAACTTGGGGACGTTAAGCTGCAGAAATTGCTCCTCTCAGTCTGCAGCCCAGCGTGGCAGGTTGAGTCCTTCCGGAGTTTCTGCATAAGAATTGGCTCCAGGCCAATTCTCTGGGGACATGATTCCCCTCGGCCCTCTGCCTCGTCCTCACACGTGTTCTCCCTGAGTGTCTGTGTGTGTCTTCACTCCCTGAGTCCAACTGGGTTCCTGCGTATTTGCATCTGCCTAGGACCTACATGCAAAGTCCAAATGAAACCGGGTGCAAACAGTTACCCAAGCTGAACAAGACGGGAGACTGAGACTTAAACCCAATCCTATCTGCGTGCTTCCATCTGTGCGCACAATGCAAAGACTCCTCAGGTTTAGAAAATAACAGTAACATGATTCATTTAACACACAAAGAAAACCAAGAGTCACTGAGAACACGAGTGGCCAGTTATCTTACTTAGTTACAGTCTAGTCTGAAAATTCCAGACAAAAGTTCTTGCTTCTGCTGGGCATGGTGGCATGTGCCTGTAATCCAAGCGCTGGGAGGCAAGAGGCAAGGGATTGCTTGAGTTCGTGGGTTCACAATTACCCCGGGGCAACATAGCGAGACCTAGTCTCAAAAAAAAAAGTGATACCTGGTCTTGAAAAAGCAGCTGGGCATGGTGGCGGGCACCTGTAATCCCAGCTACCTGGGAGGCTGAGGCTGGGGATTGCTTGAGTCCACAGGATTTGGACTACCCCAGGGTAACATAGCGAGACCTAGTCTCAAAAAAAAAAGTTCTTGCTTCCAAGATGGCGTCTCGTCTCCCTGTCTCTGGGAGACACAGATTCCAGTTTTCCAGTAGTTTACCTCCTCAGAGATCCAAATTTCAGGTTTCAGCAGGTTCAGCGCCCATCTCTGGCAAGCACACAGATTTCAAGTCTCCAAACAAAGACTCATGCTTGAGTTTCTAGCAACGTCTTCCTCTACTCTGGAGTGGCCAAACTCCGGGGTGCCAACCTTCAGAGCCAGTTGGAAAATCAAAAATCATGCTTATTGTCCTGAGGCCTGAAAATGAGAAGCCTGCAATGGCATTCTGCTTCTGCCAGTCTCCACCCACACTGCTTCATTCCCTGCTTGCCCTCAAGGTATTTCTCATCCTGGCTATTTCTCCATATTGGTGCTCCCCCCCACCCCCAGGGGGGCAGCTACCATCTTTGCCTTTCAGTTCCCAGTCACACAAAGACCCTATTCCAAGGTTCCCATAGGCATGAATCTTGGGGGAACCCTATTCAGCCCAGCACAGAAGATAGGCAGCAAAGGCATCCAGATTGTAATTCTTTTATACAAAAATAGGTTTATGGGAGCTGTTCTGTTTAACATTTTTTAAAGTTTGAGATAATTTTAGAAGCACACAGAAGTTGCCAAAATTGTACAGAGTATCCAACCCGCCACTGAGCTCATGTCCCCATCTTGCATCCCCCAGTTTGTCAGAGCGCAGACATTTGACATCAGCCCCAAATTATTATTTTTATTTTTACAATTTTTTTGGAGAGTAGGCCTAGCTATGTTGCCCGGGGTAGTCCTGATCCCACAGACTCAAGTGATGCCCAATCTCAACCTCTGAGGTAGCTGGTATTACAGGTGCCCACCACTGTGCCCAGCTGCTTTTTTGAGACCAGGTCTCACTATGTTGCCTGGGTAGTCTTGAGCCCGTGAACTCAAGCGATCCTTGGCCTCTTGCCTCCCAGCGCTTGGGTTATAGGCGTGCACCACTGTGCCTGGCAGACCCCAAATTATTAACTAATGCCCCAGCTTTATTCAGATCGCACCGGCTTTTCTATTAGTGCACTTTTCTGGTTCCAGGACCAACCCAGGATTCAGGCTGCATTTAGAGGTCAGGTCTCTCATTTTTTTTTGTCACCTATAACCATCACACTCAGAAACGGCTGAGGAGGACACAGGCGGCCACTTGTTTTCTAGAATGTTCCATTTGGTCTGTCTTCAATTTGCTCCTCATTGGACAGAGATTGTGCCTTTTAGGCAAGAGTCCTCCAGAACTGTGTCCTTCCCTGAGAGGACGCCATGCCCTTGATTCTATCACGGGGGCACTAACCTTAGCCCTGGGATTAGGCGCCCCCAGGGTTCTCTCCTGGAAGCTGCTGTCTTTTCCTTTGTTGTTCATTATTATCTTGGAGGAGGAATTACTCTAAAACTATCTAGTTAATTAGTTGGAATTCTTCTCTCACAAAAAATGTATCTTTTCTCCTCTAGCCATGCTGATTTTCCCGACCCCCTGCCACCTACTACCACCTTGGTGAATACTCATTAATACTTAGTACCACCTAGATGTGCCCAGTTTCCATGTGTGACTCTATGATAATCATTGCTCAATTACTTCTCAATAGCTAGACATTATTTGCTCATTTTCTCCCAATTACAAACAACCTTGCAATGAATGTACTTGCATTTTGGTACCTCCTCATTTGGAGGGTTGCACCTGCCTGAACAGAAAACCTGAGGTCAGTTGTCTGAGAATTTTTAGTTTGAAATGGGTATTGCCAAATGAGCTGTCAATGTAGTTGTACCTGGCAGCAGTGAATGCTGTTCAAAGGTATGAGCATCATTCATTCATTCATTCATTCATTCATTCATTCATTCATTCATTCATTCATTCATTCATTCATTCATTCATTCATTCATTCATTCATTCATTCATTCATTCATTCATTCACGCATTCATTCATTCACTCATTCATTCACTCATTCATTCAAATAGCCTACTCCTGGTCAGACTGTCCAGAGGGTAGACAGTGGGGTGAGGAGCCTTCCTGCAGCTCCCCAGCCCCTTCATGGTCTTTCCCGACACCCTTGTTTTCTCTCCTGTCTTATCTTCTCTTGGCTGGGACCTGAAATCTGAGCAGACACCGCTTAAGAATCTACAAAGCATGCCGGGTGCGGTGGCACAGGTCTGTAGTCCAAGTGCTGGGAGGCAAGAGACCTGGGATCACTTGAGTTCGCGGGTTCGAGACTACCCCAGGCAACATAGCGAGACCTGGTCTCAAAAAAGCAGCTGGGCACAGTGGCACATGCCTGTAATCCCAGCTACCTGGGAGGCTGAGGCTGGAGATCGCTTGAGTCCACGAGATTGGTACTACCCTGGGCAACATAGCAAGACCTAGTCTCAAAAAACAAAAACAAAAACCAAAAAGCAAAGAATCTACAAAGCACTCTGCGTCCTGCCTTCATTTCTTCCCCAGTCCACCCCCCCCCCCCGCCGCATATGTGTGAAGCAGGCAATTCTGGGTCTGTTTCACAGATGTGGAAACAGGCTCAAAGCAGAGCAGTGATGTCCAGTGACATGGCTGATTCAGCAGAGCTGAAGTTGTGAACTTCAGTGCTATGCCACTCCATCTCCACACTCAATCTCCCAGCCAAGGTTCTCGACATCAGTGTGCTTAAGAATTCCCAAGGGTGGCTTATTAAAAATGCAAATTTCCAGCCTCTACCTGCAGGGATTCCAACTGCATTTTTAAGAAGCAGCTCCAGGACCAGAAGACAGTCTGCTGGGTTTGGGGAAGGGGTGTGAACTAGGAGGCAGGAGACCTGGCTTCCCACTTGCCAGCTCTGGATGGGCCTGCAGAGCATTCCTGTGATAGCACACCTGCTGTGCTGGCCTGGGGAGGTAGTGGGTCTAGAGGCTGGGGGACAGGAGAGTGACAGCCCTGGGCTTCTGGAACTCACACCCCAGTGAGCACATTTGTGAGGAGACAGAAACTGGCTTTTTATATTTGCTGACAGTGGCCAGTGGGCTGGAGCCAAAGACAGTGATGCTTTTGTTTGCCTGAATGGTGTTTGTTCATTTTCTTAAATGCTGAGCCAACATACAATAGGGACATTTTACATAATACTTTGATTTCTGACATTTTGAGGAAAAGTCAGGCAGTCTGGTGATCCTGGGCTTGGGCTGGGGTTGAGTGGGCCTGTTGCTGCTCACTTTGCCACAGTCTTCACTACTCCCTATTGTCTCTCTCCTACCTACTCGTTTACAGGCTTCTGGGCTGCTGAGGACACGGGGGATTATGGCCTCTAGACTCTATGGAACGACCTTTGGGCTCTGGCTCTGAGAGTAGGTTTTTCTCAGCTACCTCCCACCCATCTTTGGACACCTTCTGTCTTCCTCTCCATCGTGTTCTTCAGGAGCCGTCTTTGTTCCCTTTCCCTTGGCTGTGTACTTTTCTTGTAGAGAGAACCGTGGCGATATGGTAAGGGGATTGGGGGTTTCAGTGCCCACCTACCATCTCCTTAGCGACTGACCTTGGGCAAGTTAAGTCACTGTCTTGTTAACAGCTTTCACATCTTGTAAATTAGGGGGATGCTTCTCATACACTCTCCACATTGCTTTCCATATAGAGGCAGTACCTATTAGATAAGAGTCTTGGTTCCCCTCCTCCCCCCAAGAAGAAGGGGTGATTTATAGAACCAGGGAATTAGGAATTAAGCCCCTGTGTGTGTAGCCTGGGGCCCTTGGTCTCATTCTCTTTGGGAGTCTATCCACCTGCAACCCAATTTTTTTTGGGTACCTGTGACATAGCTGGGTGGTGGTGCCCCTAATGGTGTGGGAATGATGCACTTTTCTAATCCTGGGGTTTGGAGTTATGAAAGCACAGACTGAAGACACAGCGACCAAACTGAGAGAGAGGATGTTTGAAAGTCTTAGGCTGGGAGGAGGTTTCTCTTGACTTGGTCCCTCAGGCCTCCTCAAAGGGCAGCTCCTTGTGCTGTTGTCAGGGACTGTGACTGGCACATAGCAGGTTCTTGCTAAATGACCGTTGTCATTAAAAATCTTCCTTCTGTTTATTTGCACACATGGAAATAGGACAGCAGGCCTCCAACAGGGCTGGGGGAGATGTGGGGTACATGGGCCAAAGACCCAGGAAGAAACAGAGAGATAAGGAGGGGAAAGCGGCCTTGATAAGACTTCACTGGAAAATTGCCTCCCAAGTCCTTATAAGTTATGCAAATCACATGCAAATCACACACATATTTATTAGCAGCCCTCCTTAGGAAGTCTGACTGGATGTGGCCCTGGGGAAAAATTGGGTGGAGGTCACTGAATCCCTGGGAGTTTTCTGTCATAACTAGTGGGGAGCAGTTGCCTGGGAACAGAGAGTGCAAGGAGGGCAGAAGGGAAAGGCAGTGGCGGGCAGAAGAGGTAGGGATAGGGAGGGGGAGGCTGGGGTCTCTGGGTGGGTGGGAGAGGAGGCCAGTCAGATGGAGACAGGATCCTGTGGCTGGAGGGGGTCCTGAATGGAGCCCCAGTGATGGGGAGGGGCTTGAGGTGCTACATCCTCTAGATACACCCCTGAACACGTACCTGCTACTGGCTGGATGGTGCAGTTACCCCAGGGTCCCAGATTGGCCCCTTAGCAGGTCCTGACAGAGTGAGACTGGGGTCAGACAGACTTGGCTCACATCCTGCCCTGTGACATCCGGCCTCTTCCCGAGCCTCAGTTTTCTCCTCTGTACAATGGGTCAATAAAATGCTTTCCCTTGTAGCACTCATGGGAGACAAGCAGGGGGAGGCTCTGCATGGAGGTGTGTAGTGAGCGAGATCATCCCAGCAGCTTCATCCTTCACAGCCCTGTCTGGAGATGTGTACTTCACTGCTTCCATGCCCATGAGCTTCCCTGTGCACACGATCTGTTTCACAGAGGATGGTGCCGGGGCCTCTGTTGCTTTGCAGTTCTCTACTGCTTCCCCAAAGTTAGAGCTGGGCTCTCAGACACAGGCAGCCACTTCACTTTATAAGTGGGATGAAGCCCAGAGAGGTTGGGTGATTTGCCTAAGGTCACATAGCCAGGTAGAGATGGAGCTGCAGTTCCCTAGTCTCCGGGTTGTGGGTCAGACGTATTTGCTGAGTGTCATACCAGGCCCACCCTCGCGGCAACCTGGCCTGTCCACCCAGCAGTGGGCTCTGGCTCCCCAACATGAGAGGAGAGAACTGGGGCCCAGCATGAGGTGCTGGCTCAGGATTGGGTGCTGAGTGATTCCGGGGCTGCAGCCTTGTTTTTTAAGGAGGGTGGAGGTTGCACTGGCCCAGCCAGGGGTCTGAGGGAGTGCTGTCTGGGGGGGGCTCATAGGGGGTTTCCTCTTCCTGCTCACATCCTCTTCTCCCCCCCTGGAGCTCTCCACCCAGTGGGGAGGGTCACTATCCCTCCCCCTTTCCCAGCCCAAGGCTGTCAGTGTTTGGGGGAGATTATGCAGTGTTGACATTGGAATATGAATGAGGCGAGAGCAGCGGCCAAATATTGGAATTAGGGAAAGCAGGAGCCCAGGCTGGGATCCAAGAGTGGGTAGAACATCTGTGTCTTGCCCGTTCCAGATGCCTGACCCCGCCGCCCACCCGAAAGCGGCTGGTCCCAGAGCAGAGGCCAGACTCGCCTCCTCCACCAGAGCCTGAGCCTCCACACCAGCTGGGTCACAGGCCTAGGCTCCACAGCTCTGTTCCCAGGCCCGGGGGAGGTGAGTGCTCCCCTGGGTCTGGAGGATGCAGACACAGCCTCTGCCAGGCTGTGTCCCTCATCCAGGGTCTGACTTCCCACCTCTTGCTGTCTCCTTCTGACTGTCAGCTCCCTGTGCTTTGTGGAAGCCACGGAAGGCTGTCCCATGGAAGGGGGTTCCCCTGACGGGTTCACCATTGCATTTGGGCAGTGCTGCCTTCGGGAGCCTCTAGTCGGGAAGAGGCGCTGTGATTCCTCCAAATGGGAGGAGAGTTTGTAGCATTTCCCAGGCCTATTGGCTGGAAAGCCCTTTCCTGGTGCAGGGAGTTCCGGACCAGTTGTCACCAATGCCACCCCATTGACACTGGCCACCTGGGTGACAGTCCCAGGACACCAGGGATCGGGGTCCCTGAGTGGGAGTGCCTGGAAATAGGGGTGGATCTGGCCCAGTGTGGGAGGAGAGACAGGTCCACGCTTGGAAGAGACACACAGGGGCGAGGCATGTGGGAAGGCTGGCCACGGAGCCTCTATGCTGAGGCGGCTCACCCTCTCTCCCAGTGCGCTAAAACCTCCCTACCCCTTCTCGTCTGCCTGGCAGAAGGCACCAGACTGGTGCAAGCTTTTGGGCCTCAGTGGCCCCCACTTTGGGCTGAAACTGTTGACAGGCACTTG
>PVHY01018613.1:0-28934 GCA_004024945.1 Uropsilus gracilis
GGGGTGGGGAGGAAGGAATTACTAGCAACACTGGGCAGTTGTATAAAGCCTTCTGCAAAAAGAGCAGGGGAGGGGATAAGCAATCATGCTTGTAACAAGGCAGGGTATTTTGGAAGTTGGAGGGTGATTTTCACATTATACACCTAGCCTAGAGCAATGTTTCTCTGGACAATATTTGCTCTTGATTTGTCCAGCCTAACAACTTCACTCCACTGCTTCTTGTTCACATGCTTCTTGGTATCTGGCCTCCCCTGGAGCGATAGTCGTTAGGATTAAATAAGCAATTTAAAAACCAATCAATCATAAATCAGAATAAATCCAAAGAGGCTAACTTCAGCAGGCAAATGTTTTGTCTACATTCCCTTTACAGTGCTCTGAATTCCAACTGTTTTATGTTCTTCCTTTGAAAGGGCACAGGGTGGAGAGGATTACCTCAGTCTGGCCAGTCGGGAATAATTGTGCCTTCCCTGAGGCTATGATGATAATTGACTCATTATTCACAGTCATAGCTCTCAAGCTGCCAAGACACAAATGCACAACCCTGGCTTTAGAAAAACGCGTGTCAAAAGCCAAGATGTGGGGCACAATGGTAGTAAATTGAGATTTCTGGAATTTCCAAAATGTAAGTTAAGCACTTAGTGAGAGGAAAATGTGAAGAGTATAAAGTTGCTGGAAGTTTATTTTCAGAGGTAAAAAATCTGAGTGTTAGTGGAGTTACGCAACTCACTCAATCCAAGTTATATTCTGGGTATCAACCATGTGCAAGGTGCCCGAGATCAAGATCAATCAGACCTAGTCCCTGCCTTTACCACTTACAAGTAGGAAGTTAAGCCAGGTATTCAAACTACCAAAACAGCAAAATGGCAGCAGAGAGAGGGAGGTACAAAGTCAGAGAGTGGAAAAATCACAACTGGTTTTCAAGAATCACAGAAGACTGTTCACCTAGGAACAGGGTATCTGGCAGGGGTTTTGAAAGAAACCTGCAGTCCCAACAAGGAATTACAACAAAGACCATGGGAAGAATTATGCTACAATGGGAAAAATGTGTGAGAGCAAAGCCCCCTCAGAGGGAAAGCACAGTAGCTGAGAAAAAAAATCACCAACCTACGGTCCTGAAGACTGAAAATACTTAGTAATCCACAGAATGGGTGATGTTTGGAGGGTGTATCAAAAACTGCACTTTAAGTCCAGGCATGGTGGCTCGTGCCTGTAAGCTTCAGCCTACGAAGCGGCCAGGGCTTGGGATCGCGGTTCAAGTCCCGCCTGGGAACCGTAGTGAGACCTAGTCCCAAAAAAATAGCTGGGCGTGGTGGTGCGCGCCTGTAATCCTAGCTACCTGGGAAGTTGAGGCTGGTGATTGTTTGAGTCTGTGGTACCCCGGACAACGAGAGCCTGCGGGTTCCATGGACAAAAATAGCGAGACCTAGTCTCAAATAAAAAAAACAACAACAAAACTGCACTTTATCTAGGACCTGGGGAAGTCAGTCACAATTGGAGGTGTGCTCTAGAAGGAGGAATGGACAGAATCAAACACAGGGGTGCAGACACTGGAGGCAGAAAGGATGTTGTTGTAGCAATCCAAGTGAGAAGTAAAGGGACATGGAGTAGTGGATTTAAATAAGATAAAAGGACGTGAATTTCTGAAACAGACATGACACTATCTCTGAGTGGTTGTTTCTTCCCTCTGAAGTCTCAGAATGTTCACTTTATCTTTCAACAACAATCTGTACTATTCTTTTAGTTTAATTTATCATGCCCTAGGTAGCTTCCCTCCCTTCCTCTGCATCCTGGTGATGGTTCACAGCATGTTTGTGAATGAATTACAGTTTGGTACTAAGAGGTCACCATGAGATAAGTTCACATTCCCAACTATTCAGTCAGTGCCACTGAAGGGAGCTGGCCCAGAGTGGGAACAGATATAGAGTATTTGGGCAGAGCTTCCCTTAGTGCTCAGATCTCCAACAGGGTGGCAGCTGCCAGTGGCAATGTCTACACAGGTAGGATCCTGTTGCATCAAAGAAGCTCATTTCTTTCTGTATCACAGCTTTATCTACTTAATACTTTCATGTCTGTGTACAATTGACATACTTTTTCCACAGAAAATATTCAAAGACAAACAGGACTCTCCTAATTCTTGAGCCAAATACAGGTCATGGCCATACGCTCGTGAAGGACTTGGGGTAAGGATCTAAGCATCCAAGCATCTCAACCTTGTCACAGTTTGCTTATTTTCAGGTATAATTTATAGAGTTCACCTATATATTATAGAATAGTGGTATTGATAGGATGTGCTACCTCCCCCCCACCATGGTCTCCTGTTTAAGATTGCAGATTTCAAGGACAGATGCTAAAATGTGAGAATGGCCTTAGTTGGAACTTCCCTTCAAGGAGATGAAGGAGGGAGTAAGGTGACACAGGTTTCCTAGAAGGCGGGAAATCAGGATATATAAAGGGTGTGCAAACAAAGAGAAGGATTCGGAGGCCAATATAGAGATTGGATAGAGAGAGAGGTTCAATGGAGGAGAGATGGGAATCGGCCATCTTGTAAAGATGTGAGCCATGTGGACTTGACCAGGGCCTGGGGGCCTGCAACCCTTGGCTGGCCTGGACTAGCAGCATGTGTGCTAACGGCAGTTAAGAAGTTTGCAGATTTGAACTGTGTGTTGGAGTTTGTTTTGCTGAGTTTGACTGGTGTCCGGAAGAGGCCGTGCAAAAGTTAGGCCTGAAAAGAAAGTGAACTTGGCTGGGTCCGGTACCATGAAGTTCCTGCTACCTGAAGATGACAAGGAGAAGGCAGTGTAGAAGACAAGGAGGAGCCAAAGGAGCACCCCAAAGAAAGATGTCTTCAAACAAGTGGAGAGGAACTCTGACTGGCTGACATTGGTGAGATGACTAGGACTGAGAGACTGATGATTTCTGGGCAATCTGGGGAAGCCTCCTCACTGCTTTCACTTTGTTAGAAATAAATTAGTCTGCACTGATAGTCTTGCATTGGTTTGGTATTTTGGTTGAGAAGGCTGGGGATGTTGGAAAGAACCCGCAAGAGTTTAAACTGTAGTTTTTAAGTTTTTCTTCTGCAGTTTTCGGAGCTGAAAGCAAAGAGCAGCTGGCTTGCTTTTGCATATCAATGGTAAAGGTGAACAGTGTAAATGCTAATGAACAGTGTGTACCCTGCTTCATAGAGAGAAGCAGGCAGATAGGTGTATCCAGTTAAAGGTAAAGGCAAATGCTAAGGAACTGTTAGTAGCCTGCTTCAGAGAGAGAAGCAGGCCTGTATGTGTTAAAGTTTAAGTCAAAAAGCCTTTTCTGGTCGCCCTGTTTCAGTGTAATTTATAGAATTTATATTTATAGACTAGTATAGTAGTATTTATAGAATAGTATAGAATAGTAGTATAATTTATAGAATTTATATTTATAGACTAGTATAGTAGTATTTATAGAATAGTATAGTAGTATAATTTATAGAATTTAATTTATAGAATGGTATTAAGAGTACAGTGACTATTTTTATGCAACTTGACAATAAATAAAATTTTAGACCATTTATATCATTTCCAAAGAGGTTCTGGTGCTCATATGTAGTCACTCATTCCTACCTGCAACCACAGGCAAACACTAATCTACTTTTTGGAGCTATAGATTTACCTTTTCTAGACATTCTATATAAATGGAACCATATGATATGTGATGTTTGTGTCTGAATTATTTGATATATTTGCGGTTCATTCATGTTGTAGCATGTATTAATATTCCACTCCTTTTATCAAGTAAGCCTCCACTGTATGGACATATCCCTTTTTGCCTCCCGTTCATGGCAATGGACATTTTAATTGGTGCAAAAAACAACGATGTAGTTGTTGAATATAGAGAATCTATATAGTTTAGTGATATTTATATCCACATCAATATAAGTATATAAGTAAATAACATATATTTATATCTATATAAATATAGATATATATATTTATATAAATATCACAGGCCTCCTCACTGCTTTCTCAAATGAGTTCAGGTAATGCTGTCCCCAGCCAAGGAAACTGGCTGTTCCTTGTCCTCCAAAGTTTTTCCTTCAGGTTTCCACAGGCTTATGTCCTTCACTTCCTTTCAATCCTCATTCAGATTAAATTTTCTCAAGGACTAACCAAATCACCCAACATAAAATCACATTTCTGCACCCCAACCAGAATCCATGATTTCCCATAGCCTGCTGTTTTTTTCTTTTACAGAGTAATTTACCATCTTTGAACATCAACATTTTTCTTACATATGCATATTGTCTGATGTCACCACTTCTGTGAGGGAATGATCTTTGTCTCTTTTGTTCACTTATGTGAGCTGTGCTTAGCACACAATATGTACTCAAAAAATTTATTGAATGAATGAGGATGTGCACTGTGGCATCTTTTATAATAGCCAAAAGTTGGAAAAGACTTAAATGTCCAACTGAAAGAAAATGGTTAAATAAGTTAGTACATTTCTATATAATTGGATACAACGGAGTCCTTGGAAAACAACCATATTTCTTTACCCTCTAGGGAGATTATCTATATGCATCAACTTTCTTCTTGAAAAATCTTTCCTAAGATATTGAAAAAGAAAAACATAAATACATATATAATATTTTACATGTACATTTTTATATTGAAGACTGAAGAGTTCTTTCATCTTTAACTTTAAAGTCAGTTACCCTATTACTAAATGTCACACTTGAGTCAGTCTTTTTTAAAATTACCTTCATATATGAAACATACAGCAGAAAAGATACCAGAAAAGTGACCATTTTTTTGGAGGGGCAGATCCTCGAAGTCCATGCAATGAGATTCCTTTGTGGTCTGTGTGGTTTCCTGTGTCTTGCCTAGGCACTTGCAAGATGTTCACAAACAGCACATCTCTTCTTGTAAAGAAATGGGGAGATTTCCCAAAAGGCACATGAGCTATATAATCCTTCCAGCTGGGGAAAGAATATATACGGATCCAAAGTTCACCCTAAAGTTCTATAAGCTATTATATCCTAGTCTGCAGGAAACACAGCTAGATCACAGTCTATTTCTTCCTGTAACCCATCATACTTTTTCACTGACAGGCACCCTTGAAGTAATATAAAATGCTGACATTAAACAACTTATATTTAAATAATTATTCTTACCTTTGGATTGGGAGTGTGGGCAGTTTTGTAAAAGCTACGACCTTATCCCTAGAAGAATATGACATATACAAAAGCACAGAATTGAGCCGGGCACGGTGGCTCGTGCCTGTAAGCTTCAGCCTATGAAGCGGCTGGGGCTAGGGATCGCGGTTCGAGTCCCGCTCCGGGCAACACAGCGAGACCTAGTTCCAAAAAAATATAGCTGGGCGTGGTGGCGCGCGCCTGTAATCCCAGTTACCTGGGAAGCTGAGGCTGGGGATTGCTTGAGTCTGTGATACCCGGGCAACGTAAGCCTGCGGTTCCACTGGCAAAAATAGCGAGACCTAGTCTCCCCCAAAAAAAGTTTAGATTTTTTGAAGAATTCATGTCTATCCTATCCCTCCTTGACCTCAATGAGGCTGGATTTTTCAAAGCTCATCTCAATATCAAGATTCTCTGGCTGCATACTAGGACTACTCAAACAGATTTAAGGGTCGATGCCCAGGAATTTGCATTTCCCAGGTGATCTTTACATATACTTAAGGCAAGAGTCTCAAGTAAAGATTCCTTGGTGTAGAATCTAAAAATTGGAAATTAAAAGGAGCTGATACTTTATCTTTGTCAAAGCATAGAAATACCATTCCATTGCCTGAATATGAAGTGTAGATATATTATATAGTCCATCCACCAGAGGCCAGTGTTAGATTAGTCCCTGAGTTGCATACTCTGCTACTATACAATAGACACTATACCTAAACTCTTTATGTAGACAAATATACTATATATAGTTGTTTAACTACTTCAAAGAATAGGCACCATTTAAAATTTTTTATACTGTAGATTTCAGATTTCATTTATATTTAACGTCAATGTTCTTTTAAATCGTAAATGTAAATCAGGAGAAGGATAAATACAAACTGCTGGATCACGGGTGACATGGTGGTGGGAGAACCTCAGGATATACAATGATATAAAATATACATATGTAAAAACTAAAATTAAAAAATAAATAAATCATTAATAGTTCCCAGGATCATGAAACTTGCCAAGTACCTTGATCTATATTTTATCTGATTCTTACCACAACCATAAGAGATAAATTCCATGTAGGTAGAATTATCCCTAATTACAAATTTGGAGAAAATAAGTAGAAAGCCTGAAATCTCAAGGAATTAGCAAATGCCTGGACTAGGTTTTCTGAATTCCAAGCAGAAAATAGAATTCTTCCCATTATACTTGCCCTGCCTACAACAAAATGTGAAATATAAGGACAATAAACTAAATGCTTCTTTCATAAAACTAAATCACATCAACCTAAACACCATCCTTTCACCCTGAGGTAATACCCTCTGCCTGTCTGTACAAAGATGCATCTGAAAGTCAGAGGCAATAACTTTTTTTTGTCTCCTTTACAAATAAATCATTCTTAGGGGTGTTCAAGTTTTATGAAGTAGAATAACTTCTTCTGCACAATTTTACAATAATCAGGACTCACAAATTAGTATGTAACAGTAGGACAAGCATAGACTGAAATTACACATCTTTCACATTCCCTCATTTGGGGGGGGGGGTGCATGCCACTATATTCCTCATAAAAAAAGCTTGAAGGTAAAAAAAAAAGAAGAAAATGGTCTGCAAATCCACTGTTATAATCATTCTTATTGCTCTTTTCTTAACATATTGAGTGCTTATTCAATCTCAGACTGAGACTCCAAAACCAAAGGCCGTATTCTCAACATTGTTTTATCAGCACTTTGTAGAGAGTAGTTAGTATTGTCTCATCAATAAACTCGAACTACAGAGTCTATAACTATATAGATTGCTATTGTACTTTCACATAATTAGAGTATTTGGAATACTGCACACACAGAAAGAAAAAGAAAGATGAATGAGAGAGAATTCCTGGTCCGGGAATCTTCTAGTCCCAGATTCTAGGTCAGTGTCTAGAACACATCAGAACACAGTCAATACTAAAATGACCTCCACAGAGCAAGGAGGACAGAATTGGCACCATAACTGGGGATTAAACCAAATACCCAGAAATTAGATGACTGACTATAAGTCACACAAAGCATAACTTATACGAGAGGAGAAAATATGGTACTTGGTTCCTAATTCCCTTTTCTTCCTAATCAGCAATTCATATGCTATGGAATCTAATACAAAAGCAGGTAAAGTCTGAAAAACACATGAAAATGGCATGATAATTCCCCTCTGTGTTAAGGGAGCAAATGGTTGCAAGAAAACAGGGTTAACTTGTGTCACTTAAATCTATCTCATTCGGAACCAATCCAAGTAAAAATCTCACATTAGACAGACTGCTGTTTGATTTTCATATAAGAAAGATAGGAACTTGGTTAAGATATAGTTTCCTGTTTGTATTCCTTTGGGTTTATCTGACCATTTCAAAGAAAATATTATTGTTCCATGGCTGACAGAACATTTTGCTAAAACCATCCAAATGTGAATATGCACCATTCAACTGAATCAAATGGACCAGTCTTATGACCACCTCAGTTTCAAGTGGAATAATTTACTCTTTCTTAAAGTTTCAACACATTTAACAATTATCAAATGTCTTAAGTCAATGAGTAATGCATACAAAACAAATGTGCACCAATTTAAGACTTTAAATCAGATACTTAAAGGTTGACAGTGACCATCTGAAACATTCATTTGGCTATAAATAATTCTCTGCTTATGTTTTGCAAACATTCACATCTACATTTGCTTAAGAAAGTTCATTTCTCTAATAGGTACACATAAAATATACCATATAAAGTAAGCTGGAAAGATATAAAGAGAATCAGAGAAAATGATTCTTTTATTTGTACATGAACCACATTTTAAAACATATCACTTCACTGAGAAAACATACTAAGAAAGATATTTACTAAACAAAATACTATGTGCCAACAACACTGCTGAAAATAAATTGAATGATAATAATTCAAAATGTTGTAAATACTTAAATACATTTTCTTTCCTTATCCAATTACACCTAAACTACAGCAGACATGGAAAACAAATGATTGTCTATGGACCAAATATTGATGTGTAGAATAAATATGAATCATAACAGCCACAGCTGAAGATTTATGCTAATATATCTAAAACAAAATGGCTTGATCAGCTCAAAATCCATCATAATTTGAGGGGGGAATTTTCCTTCTGCAACTGAACCAGCAGTTTTCCACGTTTCATAATTTGTCAATTTGTTCCCTAAGTGTAGGGATTTACTGATGACAAAAGAAATAGAGAAACACATGAAAATTGCTTAATTACAATTTGCAGATGTTCCCCCAAAGAGAAGGAGCAGGTTAATGCAGCTGATACTGTTTCTTCCTTAGGACTCTGCTATTAATTAGTTCACTCAATCTTTTTGATTCTTTCATCACTCTACATGATATCTGATATTATATAAAGTTGTGTCAAAGAAGTCACATACTTATATTCTAATGAATTAGTGATCAATATCATACTATGAACTCTTTTCCTTTTATTCTTCCTCTGTAATGCCAAAAAGGGCACAGCAATAAAAAGCCTTAACATAGCACCACTCACTCCCTCTCTGGAGGTACCAGATTAATTAAATGTATTTTTTTAATTACTTGGTTGCTTTTATTAGCAAGTCCTTGTATGACACTTCCTACAAGTTTCTCTTGAGGTTAACATCCCAAATGCCAGTGTCTGCTGCTGACGTCATTTTAGCATTATTTGCTGTGTTACTCTCCATCTTGGACATAACTGTTACACTCACATGGGCAAAAGTGCTTCCCGAGTTGTCTTTTTTTTCTTAATGTGGCTAACGAAAAAAAGGAAACAGAAAGACACTGCAAATGGCCTGTGAACTAAAAACACCACTCAATATTCAGCAGGGAATTAAGTGACTGATAACAACAGCACAGCAAATGTGGCCTTGGTGCCACCTGGTAGCAGAAAGCTGGTCAGTACATTTCCAACTTCCTCTGGCAGGCAATCTGCCAGTTGCAAGGCTATCAAAACAATGTTAAGCCCACTGGTCTCTATCTAATACTCGACAGAAAACAACCGCAGACGGCTACCCAGTGAGGATTATTTTTTGTTGTTGTATTTTCTTTTATGAGAGAAAGCTGTTTTTATGCTCTACTGCAATTCCTTTCCTGCTCTGAAATTGGTAAGAGGGCCAGCTGCTTTCTCTGTTTTTGTTTTTCCTCTATGGTGTTTTTCTAGAGCAGACTTTAAATTCATTCTTCAGATTGGGAAAAGGATCCTTGTATCCCTGTGGAAGTTTAAAGATGCACTTCTAACATTCAAATTCAAAATAGTTTTGGGGACCAAAATGATATGTCAGCTTTGGAAACGTTGCTTAGTGTGCTGTCACCAGTTTCATTTTTAATTATATTTTTCAGAAGTTGTCAAGTCTGAGTAGTGAGATTCCTTTGGCTAAACTGACAACTCAAAATTTACCAGTCTAGAAGTATAAACCCAATCCCAGCCTAAGATTCTGAGTTCATGACAGAGTATATGCTCCATAAGGGAGATTTCTGAAAGGAGACCTGTGTAACTTAGAACAAGTCACTTGGGCTCTGAGGGGCTCTGTGTCTCCCAGCAAGACACTTACGCCTTCCCTTTGACTCTTTTTTTCTCCTTAATCCTCTGTCAGTTTGGCTTCCAGTGTCTCATCGGCCCTTTTTGTTCCATTCCCTTCTTCACTGCCCTCATCCAGACCTACACATAGGCATTTCTGCTCAGCCTCCTAGCTAGTCTTCCTGAATCCACTGCTGCTTTCCTTGGAGTCTACCTAACTTATAAAATTACTTGCAATGTATGCATGTGCGTGTGTGGGTGTTTAAATCCTGTGGCTCCCAATTAGCTATATATATCAAATCCAAACACATTCTCTTTTTGCTAGCACTTCTTTCTGCGCCTATCCATTCAAAATGCATGTTCTTTTGGGTTTGTTCTGGGGCCCTCCTGTCTTCCTGTCATTTTGCATTTTCTCCCTTTACTTTCTTTTTATTTCACTTATTCAACACATATTTATTAAATATCCAACTTATTCGGCATTACCAGGCATCGATAGTGCTGCAGTAATTATGTGCTAAGAGTAACAATGGTCTATAACAAAACCCACAAGCAGTCAGGTCTCATGGATTTCATACTCTAGAGAAGACAGACTGAGACTGTATTCTGAGGTAGCACATCTATTCCTATGGCTTCTATTATCCATGTGCCAGGAATCTCAGATCTGGAAAAGAACTGCCCAGCATGTAAAGGAAGGAGAGAAAGCAGAGTGGTTCAGAGTATGGACTTCTGGGCCATGCTGTCAAGGCCTGTCATCCATCCCACCACTAACTAGTTAGTTACCTTGCCTTAAGCAAGTATGCTTACACTGCCATGACAAAAACATCACTGACTGGGTGGCTTGAATAACAGAAATTCATTTTCTCACAGTTTTAGAGGTTAGAAGACCAAGATCAAAGTCTTGGTAGGTTTAGTTTCTCCTGGGGTCTCCTTGCTTTGCAGGTAGCCACCTTCTTATCATGCCCGGCTTGGCGTTCTCTGTGTGCACTTCTCTGGTATGTCTTTCTCTTCTTGTCAATTAGATGGCTTAGTACCCCCACTCTTATGAACACATTTAACCAAAATTACCTACTTTAATGGTCCTATCTCTAAATACAGTTATATTGGAGGTAAGGGCCCAGAACCTATAAATTTTGAGGACAAAAGTCTATCCATAACAGCAACTACTTAGCCTTAAGCATTGGTTCCCTTATCTCTAGTTTGAGAATATTAAAAATCATAAGAATTATAATGTAAAAAATGATCAATATGATCATTTCAATAAGATGATTTCAATATGATGTAATCATGATCTCAACATGATGTAATCAATATGATTCATATAAGTGCTAAGCATAATACCTAGTAATTAATAAAAATTAGTGGCATTTCAGTAATACTATTAGACTAGCTTTCTTACAATCTCACAATTGCAGATGTTTCTGTGGTAAGGGTAGTCCACAGAGAGTTAGGTATCTGAAGTTTGGATGCTTTACTGGAAGAAAGTTTCTAATCTACAATGATTTCATTCTCTGAATGATACAAAGGAATAGTAATAATTATTTCTTTGCATCATCACAACAAAAAGTACTCTAGATAAATGTTAAATAAGTGAATGAATCTAAAAAAAGAACACTGGACTTTCTATAATTTAAACAGAAGCACACTTTGAGCAATATCTGGTATCTTGAAGATTAGGTAGTCCAGTTTTTTTAAGGACTGCATCATCAGACATTATAGACTGAACCAGAGGTTCTCACAACTAGTGCTAAATCAGAATTGCCTAGAAAGGCTCATTCATATAAAACCTCCTAGTTCCTTTGCTATCAAGTCATTTAATAAGCTCAGGAGAGTGTCTCTGGAAATCTGATTTTTATGAAAGTTTATTACTACAAAAGTCTTTCTGGTATTAAAGTTTGACATACATCTGAAGGGTGTGATCCTAAACCTCTAAGTCATATATGTAATCTTATAAACCAATGTAATCTTATAAACCTCAGTCTAAAAAAAAATTTTAAAAATATAAAAGAATGAAAAGCACCTATTTCAAAAGTTTTGAAACTCTAGGAGTTTGTAACAATCAAAGGTCAGATCACCCACAATTTATCAAGTCAAATTTATAGTCACTTTTCCTTAACATTCAGATACACAACATTCTATGTAAGAGGGAATTTAACTCAAATATTAATAAGTAGGAAGGGTGAAAAAGAGGTTAACAGGTTTTTCCCAAAGACACACTGAAAAAACAATAAAATTCTAAAGCACAAGGAATTGCAAGTGAAATAAGAATAACATAAGAACTAGAAATGAAATTATATATCAAAATCAGAAACAATATCTTTGCTATAGACATTAGAAAGCAGGTTAGAGTAGATAAACATTTTGTAAGTAAAAAGTTGTTATTATGCGATAATACAAAAACTGTGAGAGTCACTTGAGAAACTGGATGGCTTAAAAACCAAATGAGCGAATGAAAAACAGATTTACTTAGATTCTGTTTTAAAGTCACAGTAAATTCCTTTCAATTTCCAAGCTATTTTAAACTGAATGGGTAAATCCGATGTTTATTAGTTAATTATTCTGAGGCACAAAATCAGAATAATGGTGTGTGTGTGAGTGAGAGAGAAGAGAGTAGAGAGAGAGAAAAGAGAGAGAGAGGTATAGGACTACTTTAACTCTCCAAGGTTACTATACATAACAAAATTCAAGTGAAAAGACTGAACATCAATTTTTAAGTTCTCAGCTTCCTAAATAGATAATGTCTGTGTGATGGCAAGATAAGCAGTAATCTATCATTTTAAAACACAGTAGTGAAAGTTTTGGATGATGTGGTACTACTGGTATGGAAAGAAATTAAAAGAACTTGCCTTTTTCTTTCAATAGTTTAGAAATAACTCTAAACTTTATAAAGGCAAGGCTATATCCCCATCTCAAAAACTTATTAATATATTACTATTACCTCCTCTCAAAAATACCAATATATTCTTTATATTCACACCTATGTGAAAACAATTATAAATTATATTAAAACAAATGAAACCACAACACAAAAGAGTCATCAATAGAGACACTAAACATCCTTCAAATTTGGCTCTGATCTGTCAAGCTTCCTGCACTCTATTTTATGTCTTAGAAACCAAGGTAAGCTTTAGCTCAGCAGTAATCCCAGCCTCACCATAGATATTCTCTCCACTAAGCAAACAGATTTAATGCCTTCCCCCCAGTACAGATTGGATAGCCCTTGTGTGAGCTCTTACAAAACCCTGTAATTCTTCCTATTACGGTATTTACCATACTTGTAACCTCTTGCTTATTTGTCTCTCACTGAACTGTCAGTAGTTGAGAACACAAACTATAATTTAATTACTTTTGAATCCACAGCCCCTAAATAATATCTAGACTATAACAAGACACTCAGAAAACTAATGAATGAATGAATGTTTTAAAAGGGAATCAAATAGGAATACTCACAGCTGTGTTTTTATAGTCTAAAAAATGACAAAGGAGAAGCATTTTTTTTTTTTTCATTTAGACAGATATACTGGGAAGGTGAACAAATGAGTCATAGTCACAAAGAAATGAAATACAAAGATTAAAACTTAGTCTCTCATCTTTGTGCACAATGATATGAACAACCTAATAATATCTTCACCAGTAATGAACAAAGCCAAAATCTGCATGCCGATTTTCTAATACAGATATTATAATGTAGACTCATTCTCTTGAACCAAAGACCCTATTAAGAATTCAATTGTAATGGCTAGTTTAAAACTAATCATTAATGTGTATCTTTCAAGATTTTGATAAAACCTTTTATTTATTATCAGCTGTTACATAGCTAAAAATAAGGTCCTTAAAAAAAAAACTTCAGAACATAATCAACATAAATGTGTAGCATTATGCTACAGTATTAACAGTTTCCAAATCTTTTCCAAAGTCTAAAGCAGTAATGTGAATTTCTTTCAATAAAGCTTAGTTTAATTTTTTCCAGGGAAATACTTTTAATAGGATTACTGACCCTTTTAACATGCTTGGAAAGAAAATGAATCCCAAAAGCATTCTGGTGTGTAACTATTATAAAAATAAATAGAACAGTCAATCAGTGAAATAGTAATGGACTTGAGACACTAAAGTTACAAAGAAATGTACATAAGTATGTGTGGGGATAACCAGTTTAACAGAGAAATGATTCCACTACATATCAACAAAACTACCCATCATATTAAGACCAATGAAGGTTTGGAAAGAAGGGATGAGCTCTTAAGAACCAGCTTTCATATCTTTCAAACACAACTGATGACATTCACTTTGGTCAATTCCACTGGATGTAGGCAACGTTTAGGCCTGTCCTTAAATCCTGACTGTTTAGTAGGTATTTAAATATTTCAGGAGGGAAGGATGATTACTGATTTAAGGCACATTTTTGCACTCACAACTCTTTGTGCTTTAAGAGGAATTTTTTCAGGTCATTAGTTTATAATGTGAACTGGCGCCTAGGGATATTTTGAAAGGAAAAAAAACTAGTGTGCTTGGAGATGCAGTTTATGTGACATGCATCATCATTTATTTCAGCTCAATTTGGGACCCAAACTGAACTCAAAATGAAGTCACCACATCTGCAACATTTTCTTTCTCAGCATGCAATGCTCTTGCAGAAATTTGAAGACAGAATAGACCTCTTATCCCAAGAAAAAAACACTGTAAATTCTTGTAAGATATGAAAGTCCTTGCAAGCAGTTCATATCGACTTCTGAGTATATAAAGTCAGCCTTACAGATATTTCCTAAAATAATTTGGATATGAATATGTCCCTGGCACACCAAAATGCATTATTTCTGTGGATTTTACCCTTGAGTCCACAACCCCCCTTGTACAGTAAGTGAGCCAATCAGGCTTTTCCCTCCACTAGCCTATATACCCAGGGTACTGTGCCTTCTTCATGATGTGTGGCACAATGAATGTGAGCATGTGTAAGTGTGCACATGCCTGGCCTGACTGATGTGTCTGTGTAACTGTTAAAACCAATAAAGAACCTGCGCAGACTGCTAAGCCTGGTGCTTGCCCCTACTATTGGCAATGAGAACTGGGACATTACACCTCTCCAGTCATTATGCCACCGTATGGGTTCAGAAAACAGGGACTAAATCATTAGGGTCAGAGAAAGTAAGCATCTTTGTAAACCCAAGTTAATAGATTAAAAGATGAATAGACCATAATCAAGACTGATTTTATCCACATATCAAGTCAAAATAGATCACTCATAGCACCAAAGTTAAGTGATATTTTCTAAAGTCTCCATTTCCCTTAAGTGCAGAAAAACCATAGTGCAAATTTTTAATTATAAGCAAAACAGATTTCAATTTTCCAACTCTTGCCAAAACAAAAAGAAACAAGTTAGAATCAACTGCTTTTTACTTCACTGCATTTTTACAACTATCCTTTTCCCCCATTGGTTAAGGACATGTGAGTCATGACTCAGCATCATGAAGATACGTTATCCTGACAATGTCATGATCTCAAAGATGAGATCATGCTCTGCCTGCTCTCAGTCTTGGGTTACTTGTTAAAATCATCACCTTTCCTACTGGTTTTGTGTCATTTTGTCTGGAAGACTCCTTGGGCTGTATAGAAATCTTTTTTTTTTTTTTGTCATTTCTAGAGGTTATATGTTATTAACTTAAAATTCATAGAACTGTAGTTAATAATTAAAGTTTTAACAAGACAAAATGTTATAAATTTGATGAAATTTCCCTTGGGTCTTACACCTGATTATTTTTATAATATTGGATTCATTGTCTACCTTCTGTTTTTAAAATACATGTGTACATACCAGTCATTGGAATTAGACTTTCAACTGTATTAAAAATAAATAAATGTATATATATTTAAAAAAATTAAATCATCACAGGTAATTTCATAAAACACTGACAATCCCGGGTCCAGGCATGGGGGCACATGCCTGTAGGTGGCAGCCTAGGAAGCTGCAGTTGGGGCAAGGGATTATGGTTCAAGTCCAGCCAGGGGCATGTAGTGAGATCAAGACCCAAAAAAATAGCTGGGTGTGATGGCGCACGCCTGTAATCCCAGCTACCTGGGAAGCTGAGGTTGGGTATTGCTTGAGTCTGTGGTGTACCCTGGGCAACGTGAGCTTGCAGTTCCATAAGCAAAAATAATGAGACCTAGTCTCAAAGAAAACACACACACACACATACACACACACACACACACACACACACACACTGACAATCCCTAGGCTGAGACTGATATCAATGTAATCTATATCATGTTGATACCAATATAATTTAAAAGCTCCTCAGGTGAGTCCAATGTGCAGGTAGGGAGCCAACAATTCTACAAATATGGCTCAATGGCCCAGAAAGGACCAAGGTTGAGAGCAAGCCAATGGCAATCTGTACCTTCAACAAAGATTGCAGAGCCAGATGCCTAGAGAAGCCACCTGAACACAAAAAGCAGGCAATATATACACACATTTCAGGTTATGCAAGCACCAGAAGGTATGACACACCAGGGAACTCACAGGATAAGGACTCCTAATATAAAGTCATATTTATTGACATGAGGAAAAAAATAGATCTCAATCAGGAAAAAAACAAAAAACAAATCAATCTTTTAATGTTGTATTTGTTAAAAAAGAAATAACCGTAACACCACGTGAAGCAAACAAAACACACAATGAAACTGGCCTTTAGGCTTCAGTTGATCACTGCTGGTATAAAGGGCTGCTTCTATGCTACAGAAGCCAGAGCAGCAGCAGTTGTGCCACCACAAGAAAAATAACACCTGGTGTTCATTAAGGACTTACATGTTCACCATTATGCTCAGTGTTTCAGATGGATTATCTCAATTAACCTCACCAATCTTAGAGATACTACTATTTTTTCCCCTTTTCTCAGTAACTAGTTTCTAAGGTCAGAGTCAGATAGTGGAGATGCCAGGATCCAAATGTGCAGTGTAACTCCATTGTCTATCCCATGCTATATTTCTTATGGTTTTATATACGCTGTTAGCAACTTCACTCTTGACATTTGTATTTCTTCAAAAACAAAATAAAGAGACTATGCTAAACTAAACTATTTCTCAGGTCTTTCTCAGTTCTCAGACTCAATGGCTCTGATTCCAAACTGCAACTCTTAGTTGATCAGAATGTTGGTATTTACATACCAACTCTGTGAATGCCCTGGTGAGAATGACCTGATCAAAGGAATGGAATGAATCCTCAAGAAATAGTCTTTCTTAAAAGACAGCAAGGACATTAAATTATAATAAAATTTGTTGCCTCTACTGCTATAGAGAGCTTACTTCTCCTTACCTTTCGAAAGATAAGTGAAAGTGCCCAAAAATTCTTCATAAGTTTGTTCATGACAATTAACAAACTTATCCAAGACTTCTCTAATTACTCGATCTTCGTCCATGATCTTCAATCCTGATATTTGGACAGGCATTCCTATTCACAAAGCCCCTTTATCTATGGGATAAAGAAAAACATGAGCTACAGAGTTGTGTGACACCTGTGCCTCCACAATTACTCTAGATGGATAGATGGAAGAATCCCATCTCCAAAAGGACAGATCAAGAAGTTAGGAGAGCAACCCTAGTCCTTTATTCACATCTTTGCTGCTAAATTAAACTGTCATGATTTTAGTTTTGTTTCAGCTTCCTCATTTCCATCTCCTCGGTTTACTGGGATTATCATCACACACACACACACACACACACACACACACACACAAGTGAAAACTCAATGTCTTTGAAGGTGAGATGGATTTCAAAGAGTAAGTCAAACGACTATCCACCCTATATACCTATATCACAGGTAGTATAGCACTGACTGTGACACTTTTCTGAGCACTTTAAATGTTGACTTTATTACCTGGGCTCAGCTCAGAGAATCAGTAGTAGAATTACTAGTTCTAGATCAGGATCTAGAATCAGAATCTGATTTAGGAAACATGTGACTGTGCTTCATTCCTTCAATTGCTTGACAGCCACCAACCCCCACCCCAGTTCCATACAACTGTACTACTACTGCCAAATAGTTGACGTCCGTCAAAGTGTTAATCAAACAGTTGAGACACTGGGACTGGGAATTTGGCACATTCCAAAGAAGTCTTTGGACAACTCTATTAGCGACTCCTTCAAAAACTGAGCCTAAATTTGTCTCCCTGCCTATTATTCCACCTGGTCTCTGAGTTGCTTGGGATCATATAATTTCAGTCCTTGCAGTCCATGACATCCTTTTATGTGGCTTTCTGAAAAATCTCATTTTATTAAAACTGTAAGTTATAGATTATTAATTTTGCATCAGAAAAGATGATTGGAAGTTGTTTTCTAATTTTTTTATTTTTAATAGACTTTTTTTATTGAGGTAACAATTTACAACACTGTAGATAATTTAATGGTATAAGTTCACACCTCTTTATACACATGTTATCACACCACACCCACCACCAAAACACCCACAGTCCTCCACCACAGTCCACTGGGCTTCCTCCCCACCTTTGCATCCCATCCTACCCCTTCCCCCCTCTGGTAGTATAATTCAATAGTCAGATTTTATTTCAAGTCTCAATTCAACAGGCTAATATCCTTTTAAATATATGGACAATACCTTAATTATATTGTCCTTTCTTAACTTCATTTCACTCAATTTTTTGTTGTTTTTATTTATTATTTTTTATAGCAGTACACTGTATTATAACATTATGTACGTACGTCAGGAATACAACACTGAAAATCAGCATATGTATACATTCTATTGTAAGTTCAACATGAAAATCTCAAACAAATTTCTTTTTCAAAATAATTCAGCTTACCCCCAAAGGCTTTTAGCTTTCCAACTCCAATCATTACAGGAAGAGTTAATTATAAATTCTCTCATTACACTGTATTGGAAATAGTTGCGTACATTCCTGTATTCTCTATTAGATTCAGCGCCAGGAGGGGCAGGATCCATGTTTTCATCTTTGTATCCCAAATGTTTAATAGCTCAGGAGATAGCATAAAGCTGGCAATCAAGCAATGTCAAGGTAAAATTACCCATCTGAGCAAATACTGCTAGAAATTGGCAAAACACCCACAAAATCTGCCCAATTACTTCACCTGCGCCTTTTACGTGCCAATCGAGTCCCTTCACCCTCCTAATGAATCTACCAAGGAAAATTTCATACTGCCTGCACCCCTTAAAAATATGCCATCCAAAATTAAAGATGAGTCTCGAGATATGGTCTGGACACAGTGAGATTTGACTAACTCTCACATCCTAAATAGTGCACTCCTGCTATCTAGCTGAAGGTCACATCCACATTGCTGGTGACCCCTTCACACTGTCAGTTCATTTAACACACTGCTAACTAAACGCCTGTCAGCTATGACACAATGCCTCTATCCTCACATAGTTTGAACTTTGGTTTTGCTTGTGATACTTCATCCTGTTAAATTTGATTCATTCTGACGAAATATCAGTCTTACAAAGCTTTAAGAAAATTGACTATCTACATAAAGAAGTATAGTTACTACCTAAGCAGCCAGTATAATTCATAGGAGATAATGAAAAGACACAGCTCACCAACACTTTCTAGCAGGAAGAGAAAACACCAAGTTTTCTCTCTTTTAGGAATGGTGAAGTATGTGTGCCACGTGGAGTTATTATATAGATACAATGAGTATAAAAGGCACCTCCAAGATACATTGATGATGAGAGCAGATCAGTTCAGCTATCTTATCCTTTATCTACACATAGACTTATTTTGACTGTGACCCAGTGACTTTGAAGGCATTGATGTTACCTAAAGATAAACCAAGATAACTCCTCATTGTTATTATTCTAGGTTTTGTAGAAAAATGAGTGAAAATAAAAATTGTAGCTAGTGCCAAATCAAAATGAAAGTATTTCAAGCTACTTGTACCTAAAAATTAGACACAAGAAAAATAATCAGTTATGACTTATGCAAATTTACTGTAATACTGCCAGATTTCTACAATCCAAAATTTAATAAATTATGCTTAATTTGTTAGATAATAAATAATGATAAATACATTCAAAGGTGCTATTATTTCACTATGTCAGTACTTACTGGACATGTACTTAATTATAAGAATGTCAATGTCGATCTGCTTTTTCAGAGTTAGATGATCCTAGCAAAATTCCAAAACTGTATTATAATCTCATCCTTAAACCATCTGGGTAATCTACTTCTATGAGCAAACATCAAACAGTCAGGTTCCATTTTAAATTGATGGACTGTATACAAACTTTCAGAATGATTATAGAAATTCCTTTAAACTTCCTTTCCAGTTATCAAATTGGCATATTTTGAGTATTTAGTTCTAACACATCTCAGTTTTACTACAGGCAAATAATTAACAGGCTGTACACAGCACAAATTCAAGACCCTTCAAGGTCTTTAATTTTATTCACATAGTTATCACAGTACACAAGAGGTTATATTTTTACTGAATTTTTAAGAGTTTTGGAAAATCCAGCTTTATAAACTGTCATTACTTGAGGAGTCTAACAAATGCCTACCTTCAAGTATAGAACTCTCTTTATCTGTAAAAATACAAATAACCCAAAGTTAAAAGTCCCCAGGGACTGACTGAGCAGATAACCATTTTCCAGACAGCCAAGTGATTTATGCAAATCCTAGTGGTTTTCGAGAAGGAAGCAGGGCTTTTTCAGTTATCATTCATTTTTGGGGGGGTGTGTACTTTTATCATGAAGTATTTTTCTAAAAGAAAAAGAGGAGAGGGAAGATAGAAAGAGCTCTTGCTCTTGCCTGATTAATAGAATTTTTTTTTGTTTGTTTTGGTTTGGTTTTTACATTTTCATGCTTAAAGCTCCACATGAAAGATCCAAAGCATGTTGTGATGATAAGTCAATGTTTATAAATATCTATTGGCAAACCCTAAGAGGACTGTAGCCTGGAGGAAATGCATGGAGGAAGTCAAGCTCTGCTTGGACTGCCACACATCAATGGAAGGTGACCACAGTCTTGGTGAATCAACAGAACTGTCTTCTTACCAAATACAGAAAGAGAGCATGATATTCACTATTGGTCTTGTTTTCTACTATCAAGCAATGAAGCTATCAACTATCCAAGCAAATTAGTCTTATGGGCTTTCTACAGGATGATATTATGAAATATAGTAGGAAGAATTATCACCATGACTTAGCACAGCTTTGATTTTACCTGCAGATCTCTGCTTAATGCAACGTACCGAAAAGAAAAAAAAAAATGCACCTTTCAGAGAGCACCATGGTAAGCCTCAAGAAACAAGTCTCCAGGGGCAAATCTCCTGTCAAAGTGCAAAATCTGCACAGATGTATATCTGCAAAAAAAAAAGGTGTGTGTTATTGCTATTTTTTAAACTGTGAGGTTGATCACTAACACCTGAAAATAATAAACAGCACATTTTTAAAGAGTTATAGTAGGATTATCAAAGCTTTCTCAAATGTTCAAGGTCTGCTCAACAACAAATGCATGCTGTGCTCAAATGTAAGAGTGAATATTATCAAAATAATTCACCTTGCTTATCAAAACAACGATCAGCCTTGATACCTCACAGGGTGGGTTTCACTTTATATTTTGAAAAATGGGCAAATCTCAACAAAACTGAATTAGTTCAGAAGTGAAATACATAACAAATGAGATACATTATGAACTGATCTCTTCTTTCTTAACTGAATAGTCTTACATCTTTTAGATCACATTTTTTAAAAAGTCCATTGACAGATACTGATAAAGACTGAGTTGAGAGAAATTTGAAAGTTATTTAGTCCAATTATAGGGACAAATGAATGAAACTGAGGAATAAATTTTAGGTGGAGTTTTTGCCAAGAGTAACTAATTATTCATTAGTGTTATGAAGTTCTCATATCATTAGTAGTAATATATGTTAAGGCATACATGAAGTCAGCAAAGAATTAAGTAAAAGATAGTGATCTTGCCCAGAATGGGTGCATCTTAGTGTCTGATTAAATTCTGTGCCTCAATAACACATAGACTTTGAGGAAAATAAGTACAGAAGTTCTTACACTGCTTTTTACAGGATAGTCAAAAAATATACAGTTCTAACATTTGAGAATACATTACACATCAAGTTATAAAACTTCTTCCAGTAAGTCTTTTCTAATATTTAAAAGACATGGAACTCTTCGTTATCACCAAAAACATTGCTGTTATGCGCTTCTAGACTTCTATATAATTCCCCTAGCTATAGCTCTCTGCAGTCAATGTTAAAGGAAGCTTTGGTTGGAAACAGAAAGGGATGACAAAGTTTTAAAGGTAAGAAGTTGTACTGTCAGTCATGCAGAAAGGCCTTAAAAGTATGCATTTCCTAGCTGTGCTTTTGCCTTGCAAAAAATCTCACCTGAAGGAAGAGAGGAGACAACCATACTAAAATCTGCATCTAGTCTACAGCCAGACCAAGCTGAGAGTGTAAAGTCTCCTGTAAAATCTGCATTTAATAAAATACTTGGGCTCAGTACACATTTACCTAGAACACAGATATGACACAATCTGCTTTCAGTGAAAAGACCTCAGCCTTTCTCTTGAAGAGCACTATAATCTATATATGCTACGCAGGATTACATTTTTGTAACTAGAATCACACTGATGACCTATTTCTTGATTACTTTTAAATTAAGTAATATGAAATTGAGTGAAAGTATTTTCAAATGAAAATGTAATGCGATTAAAAACAACAAAAATATATCAATGCAAAACACTGAAGTTTATAGAGGAAGCATAAAAAAAAAAACAAATTTTAGGACCTAGGACTAGGCAAAGAGTTCTTAGTCTTGACACCAAAATCATGATCCACAGGAGTAAAAAGTGATAAAAACCCCTTCAAAATTTAAACCTTTGGTTTGTGAAAGATCCAGTTAAGAGGATGAATCACTATAGGCTGGGGGGAAATATTCATAAATCACATATGCTCCAAGGACTAGCATGTAGACTATGGAAGGAACACTCAAAACTCAACATTTAAAAAAAATCCAATTTAAAAAAGAACCCAAAAATTGAGATATTTCACCAACGAGGATATGACATGAAAGTGGCCAATAATCACATGAGAAGATATGCTGCATCATCAGCCATAAGAGACATGCAAATTAAAACCACAATAAGATATCACTATACCTTATCAGAATGACTAAAATGAAAAATTGTGGTAATACCAAGTCAGGCAATAATGAAAAGAAACTGAATAACTCCTATGCTGCTGGTTGCAATGTAAAATGATACAACAACTCTGGAAAATAGTTTGACAGTTCCTTTCAAAGCAAAGAATGAATTTATGAACTAACAAGCACACATTAGGGCATTTATCCCAAAGGAATAAAGACTTATTTTCAAATAAGAACTTGTACATGAATATTCACAGCAGTTTCATTCATGATAATTCAAAACTAGAAACCTTCCAAATGTAGGTGGATGGTTAACCAAACTGTGGAACATCCATGCTATGAAATACTACTCAGTGATTAAAAGGAACAAACAATTGTTTTATGCAATAATTTGGATGAACTTCAAAGAAATTATGTTAAATAAGCAATTAACAAAAGACTACACACATACTGCATATTCATTTGTGTAAAGTGTGAAAGAACATAATTATTGATGTGGAGAACACATTAATGGTTGCTAGGACTAGTGATGAGAGGAGGGTATGGGTGTGAATACAATGTCAGAGTGGTAAGACAGCTGAGTCTCTTAACCGAGGTGCTGGTTGTACAAGGCTACACATATAATTGCAACACACTCACATAGAAATGAGAGTGTGTATACGTGAAATCTCAGTAGGTCCTGTGGATTATAACAATATTAATTTCTATATTATTTTACAGTCATACACAATGTTAGTGTTGCTGAAGACTGAACCAAGGGTTGTATACTATCTTCCTGTGCCTTTCTTTACAACCTCACAGGAGTCTATCCTGTGATTCTACAAATATTTCAAAATTAATAATGAAAGAGAGAAACAGGAGAAGGGTTAACCGGTTAAAGTAAAGAAAATTATCACTAAAAGTTTATCAAGCATGTTGGAAATCAGGCATATTCAGACATACCTAGCAATCCTCCCCACAGAAAGCTCTGGGGGATGGAAAAAATACTAATCTATAAAATTACATGTTTAAGCAGAAACTTTCCTCCTGAAAAATTTGCTTCCTTTTCCTGCTCATCCATCCAAGCTACTGTAATGAGGTTTCTTGAGGCTATCATTCATTAAGCCTTGCTGTTCATCAGCAGATTGTATAAAATCAATTTTATTTCCCCAAAATAGAGTTTCCTTCAAGCTGTTCAAGTCAATTCAGAAAAGTCTGCATTGACTCACTGAGGCTGGTCAGCAGAGTATTAGATTATTTTCAATTACATAGTTATTAATTCTATTAAACAAAAGAAAAAATTGCAAACAGTATTCAAACTTCCTCTCTCCATCACTGTATTGCTTTTTAAAAAGCAGATTATACCTGTGTACTTGGAATCTGAAAGATATACACATTAGTCAAATTTCAAAAAAAAAACATTGTTTTTGAAATAAAGAAAATCACCTTCTCACAAACATTTTTTCTCTTCTTTTGAAAAATTGAGAGTTGTGTGGAATCATAAGTAAATACTTCACTTCCATCCCTAACAAAATTCCTACTAGCATATCAATCAACCTCTAATCTAGTACAGTTATCAAGAAAAATGTATAATACACATTTCAACCATATCAAAACTGATCTCCTGTCCTCAGATATGTGATCAACTACATCAGTGAGTTATGTATGGATGATAAAAGTGAGACTTCGGTGAACATTATTTTAAGGTCTCTGATAAAGCAGTGACTCTGTAAGGCAGTAGGGTCTCCAAGTCAACCTCATAGTTCTATAACCACACAATATTTCAATCACAAAAGTCTTGTTGGCTCAATTGTAGTTCCGCCCCTACATGGTATGCAAGGCCCTATTAATGCTAGTTTATCTGCATTTCGTGACAGCTGTGACACAAAGCCATCCCCTTTTCATTAAAGCTGCCCCCTTCTCTCCACTTCCTGAGCCTGGCAGCCACCTGCACAGTTCAGAGTTCCTTTACCATGCCAGGAAGCCTACTTTAAAGCAAAGCCGGCAGTGCTAGTTAGAAGCAGGTGTAAACCAAACAAGCTAACCCAGCTCCGCTTTTAGGAATTCATTTCTAGGTATTTCAAAATGCCAGAACTTGTGAATAAAATCGACCTTTTCATTTGACATTCTCTGAAAAGATTTTGAAGACATATTCCTGTTATTTTTAATTCTAAATTCCAATGACTGTGAAATAATAAATTGTCTTTTAAGAGGTCATACAGGGCTTCTCCAATTTCCAATTTCTCTCAGAATTTTATATGCAATTCTGTCCCAATGTGCATAACACATGTGAATTTTTTTTTCTAGTACACTATAAAACACCTCTGAAAGTTTTCTGTATTTTATTTTGCAGCAAAGACTCAAAGGATTGCCTTCAAATCAGAGAACATGGAACAAAGGAAAATACCAGTCATTCTGGTTAAGGGGCCAAATTTAATAAAATACTTAAAATAAAACATGACAAGTTACTTGTCATGGTCTTTTCTTGACAGTCTATTGTACTAACAGCAAATTGCTCCCTTCTGTAGGTTTCCTTTTCCTTCCTCTTTTCTCCTCTCTGCCAGTTTCAATTGTGGTTCGTAATATGGGATTCAAACAACTCCCCTTTCCTATACTGTTTATATTATTTCCTTAAAATCATCCACTTATTTTAAAATGCAAAATTTATCTATTTAAATGTAATTAAAGGTTGTCACTAACCTTATCTCAAAACTTACTAATTCGTTGAAAAACAATTTTTTTTCTCTGATTTTAAAATGGAAAATAAGCATTTCTTGAAAAACCCTATCACAAGTTCACAAAAGGGTATTTCTCTCCTCCTGCCCTCAATCCATCTCATACACATGCTTGCAGCTGTGTTACCTTTATGAAGCTATTTATCTGTTCTGGCTTTGAAATTTTTTAATGTAAAAGTGAAATGGGACTGGATTTGAAATTGTCTTCTATCTTGACATTCTATTATTTTCCAAAGATGCTTCCTTCTTGTTCTGCCACTAAGTCAGTATATCCCTCTACTAAATCTTTTATCTTCCATGTGGAAAAAGAATTACTTTATTCTGTAATTACACTAACTTGTATTCTTTAATTGTCCACTGCTTTTGCATTTAAGAAAGAAGAAATCAATATATTTTATTAGGAGCTTGAATTCTATTCTGCCTCTAGGCTTAAAAATGGATTGAGGAAACTATAGCTGTGCTTTGTGCTTTCTTGGTGAACTTTTAAGAACTTTTCAACATATGGGAAGAATGTAAAGACTATCCACACTCAAAGGCTACCATGTATGTTCCTTGAGGCTTGAGGGTAAGACCTGTGTCTGAACTTTTTTTTCCAGTACTCTACATGATTCTGTGCACTATGGCCACTCAAGAAATACCCTTTATCATTTACGTAAGTTTCTAAGCTGAGCACTTTGGTAGATTGGAACCTTGACCATGGGATCACTGCAATTCCATGCTCTCCCAAAGGCATGGCAAGAGCTCCCAGCTTTAAAACCCGCTTTCACATATGTTGCTAATTTCCAGCTCCTTGGGAGACAACTATGCCACTTAGCAATGAAAGATGCTACAAACTACCCTTTTCTTGGTGTTAGTAAAATGCAGTGGCTAAAGTACTTGCCTAAACCTACCTATGGTTTCTACCTCGCATTCTTACTTATGGTGACATCCAATATGTCAGCCTCAGCCTCATGAGAGTTGTCACTGTTACAGGAATTTAAAGTTTTGAAATCACTGTATCATCGTAAGTGTGAGAGAAGTAATTCAATGCTCTTTTGCAAACAAAGAAAAAAAATCATTATGGGAATAAAGGAAAATTTTTTTAAGAGTAAAACATTTCAAATGAAAAGAATCAATCAAGCAATTGAGCTATTTATCAGGTCTTAAAAAAATTAACACTGAAAATATCCGATAAATGTTAGCAAAAGATGAAAAATATCTCTTAAACAAATATATGTGTAGTAATATTATCATTAGACAAGATTGACTACACTTTATACCAGACACTTTATATCCACAAAGCCTCACAGGAATGCAGGAAGTATACCCACTTTAGAGGTTTAAAAAAAAAAAAGTAAAAAAATCATCTGTCCAGTGGCAGAACAAAGATTCAAACCCAGATCAATTTATCACAGTCTAAGTCACAAGGAACCGATTCAATGGCTAACAAGAGAGGCTGTTCAGACAAGCTGTTACATTTAATTTAATGGAGTTTTACGCAAAATAAAAATTATAAAGGTAAAAATAAAGCAACCATTTTATAGTTTACCTGAAATAGGATAAAAATAAGAATAAAGACCAAAAAATGAATAACATAGTGCTTAGATAATAGGCTAATGGGTAGTATATAATAGGCTAATGGGTAGTATATAATAGGCTAATGGGTAGTATATTTTTGTGATGTAACTGTCTTTATGAGTTATTTTTAAATCAGTTAACATAACCAAGACAGAAAGACTAGGTTAATGGAATAGAACAGAAACCCCAGAAATTGATCTACATAAATACAATCACCTGGGTTTTGACAAAACAACAAAAGCAATAGAATAGAGCAAAGACAGTATTTCCAACAAATGATGCATGTGCAAATGCACCATCCACAGGGGGGAAAAAATGAACCTACACAAAGACCTGACACTCTCCATATGAATTGACTCAAAATGGATCACAAATCTACATGCAAACCACTAAACTATAAAACTCCAGGAGATAACACAGAAAAAAGAAAAGAGAAAATAAAAACAGAAAATCTTGGGAAAGGCAATGACATTTTATATACAGCACTAAAGGCAGACTCCATAAAAGAAATAACAGATAAGTTTGATTTCATTAAAATTAAAAACTTCTGTTCTGCTAAAGTCAAGTCACAGAATGGGAGAAAATACTGCAAAAGACATATTGATAAAGGCGTATGTTCCAAAATATACAATGAATTCTTAAAATTAAACAATATGAAAGCAAATAACCCAATTAAAAAATGGCCAAAGATTCTAGTAGACATCTCACCAAAGGCAGAAGAGCAATAAACACATGAAAAAAATGCTCCAAATCATTTTTTAGGAGGGAAATTAAATTTAAAAGACAGTGATATACCACTACACACCTATTTAGAATGGCCCAAATACAAACAATAACAAACACCAAACGCCAGTGAGGATGTGGAACAATGGAAACTCTTCATTGCTGCTGGGAAGGCAAAATGGTACAGTCACTTTGGAAGATAGTTTGGCAATTTCTTACAAACCCAAACATATGGCTCATCAATTGTGCACCCTGGTTACTATCCAAATAGAATTTTCATATCCACAAAAGAACCCACAAATGGATGTTTATTGCAGCTTTGTTGTCAAAAATCCTGGAAGCAACCAAGATATCCTTCAGTAGGTGAATGGGTAAACTGTGGTATAACCCAGACAAGAGAATATGAATTACTCAACATTAAAAAGAAATGAGCTACTAAGCCCCAGAAATACATTAAAGCTAAATGCTATGCATATGACTAAGTGAAAGAAGCCTATCTGGAAAAGAATATATTGTGTTATCCCAACCATATAACATTCTGGAAAATACAAAACTAAGGAATGGGGGAGAAAGTTTATGGGGAATTGCTGTACCTTTTGCTCAGTTTTGCTGTAGACCTAAAACTACTTTTAAAAAGACAGGCCATTTAAGAAAAACTAAGTATGCTATTGCCAAATCTGTTTTCAAGATTGGGGTTTTGGTTTATTCTTTCTTGGAATGTTAAACTGTGAAGCAGAATTAGGACAGACTACAAACTACATTATTAGTTAATAAACTATATTTTGTTATTAACACTTTGGAATATATTCCTTGGCTAAGCACTTTAAGGCATTATCTAATTTAATCTTTTTGCAACAATCATTTGAGGTACTTCCCTTACCCCCACTTCAGAGATGGGGAAACAGAAGTTAAAGATTTATGATACTATGCATCCATCAAGGAGGACAAACACATGTCATTTGCAGCAACCTGGATGGAACTAGAAAGACTTATATTAGCAGAAATAAGCCTAAAAGAAAAAGAGAAGTACAGGATGGTCTCACTTATATGAGGGATTTAGGGAAAATCAAACAAACAAATAAAAAATGAAAACAACCAATGGGACTGAACCATGGAGCGA
>PVHY01018614.1:0-14350 GCA_004024945.1 Uropsilus gracilis
TAAGCCCCGGCCGCTTCATAGGCTGAAGCTTACAAGCACGAGCCACCGTGCCCGGCCTTTCAATTGTTTGTTTTTCTGTTTCTTTAATTGTAGAAAAAAATTCCTCAAGGATCTTTTCTTGTCTTACTCAGTTTCATATCCTTCCTTGGCTCACATAAATAAATGATAGAGGTATAATGAAAGCCTCATTCTTACTACCTTTGCTCTTTCTTTATGATATGCTTCAAACATTGGTTTCCTGACAAGGTTTGTAGTGCTCTGTATAGTGATTGTAGACATTTAAAAGGAACCTTTTGGCTTTCCCCTCTCTCCTTATCTCCCTTCATGCATAAAAGATTGCATTAATATTTGAAATGCCTACTTATCCTCTGCTGTATTTAGTATGTTACAATTTTGACTTTCTGATCAAGCCAAATGAAAATCCACATACTATTATTTAATAATATTGACACACTCTAATATTAAAACTTTTATCCTCATGTCTTAATCCTTTAATTCTCCCATATGACATAATTGGCCTTTTAAACATTAATAGGTATGGAAGGATTTCTTGCATGCCTCTTAAGCATCTGCTTCTAGTCCGCTGCCACTGACAAATAGAAATAATTGATTTTTCTTCTACAGCACATTGAAAACATCCTACTGAAATTCCTCACTTTTTTATATCTTCATCTCAAAAGTTTGATTGGGTCTCACTTTCTCACTTTCTTTTTTTTGAGACTAGGTCTTGCTACTTTTGCCCGTGGAACTACTGCAGGCTCTCATTGCCCAGGGTACCACAGACTCAAGCAATCCCCAGCCTCAGCTTCCCAGGTAGCTGGGATGACAGGCGCGCACCACCATACCCAGCTATTTTTTTGGAACTAGGTCTCGCTATGGGCCCCAAGCGGGACTTGAACCGCGATCCCTAGCCCCGGCCGCTTCATAGGCTGAAGCTTACAAGCACGAGCCACCGTGCCCGGCCTTTACTCTTATTCCATTGGAAGACTAGCCAGTCTTTTTCAAAGACACCCTCAAATGTCCTTGACTTGATTCCACCATGTAGTGTATCTCACTTTATCATTTCTAACTCTTTTTCGTTATTCTTCACGTTTATGCTTTCTCATAACAGTAGTTTGTTGTCATGTTTAATTATGATTTCTAAGTAGCTACCCCTGCACATGATGTAATTTCTAGAGAATTTATACTTTAAAAAATTAGGAAATAAGGTTGGGTGTGGTGGCATGCACCTGTAATTACAGCTACTTGGGAGGCTGAGGCTAGGGATCACTTGAGTCCACCGGTTGGAGACAGCCCTGGGCAACATAGTGAGACCTAGTCTCAAAAAAAAAAAAAGAATTAGGAAATGAATTTCTTATAATAGGTAATCCTATAATCTATGCCCTAGAAAATTGTTGTGTTGTATTTATTACGGTGCTGTTATTGGGATTTTTTTTTTTTTTTTTTTTTTGAGACTAGGTCTTGCTATTTTTGCCCATGGAACCACAGGCTCACATTGCCTGGTACCACAGACTCAAGCAATCCCCAGCCTCTGTTTCCCAGGTAGCTGGGATTACAGGCGCGCGTCACCACACCCAGCTAATTTTTTAGAACTAGGTCTCACTACGTTGCCCCGGGTGGCATTCAAACTGCTATCTCCATTTCCTGCCACAGCTGCCGCACTGCACCATTGTGCCTGGCCTTATTAGGATATTCTATTATGATTCCATAGTTGTCAGATCTGATGGTGTTTTCTAATTCTCAGAATTTTTTTTGTCTTCTTGGATCGTCAAGCTTTTCATTACTAGTTATTTTTCATTCATACTATCACCACTAGTATATTTTATATACTGTCAAACACAATTTCTTCTTCTACACAGTAAAATAAGCTTTTTATTTAGCCTTATATTTGTAAGTATCCTTCTGCTGTATGGAAGAACTTTGTTAAATAGTGGTCTATATTTCTGCTTACATTGCATTTATACCCTTGCAAAAAATCTTCAACTTTCTGCTTTCTGGTTTCTGTCCCCATCTCCTGATATTCTTTGGAAAAGGTATCAAACAAGTATCTTTTGCCACATCAAATAAATTCATTCTTTCAAGTTTTTCCTTACTTGAACTAAATGATACTTTTTCATTTTTGACAGTTATTTCCAAGTCTTTTCTAGAGGGTACAGTACAGGATACTGTACCCTCTAAATTTTCCTCTGACTCGTCTTCTCTGGCTTCTTTACTCATTCTGACCCTTCAGCCTCTATTCTCTACAGGACCTGCAGAAATCTAATCTATCTCCATAGCTTCTACTTTTTTGTTCTTTCACATACTCATCAAATGAATACCTGTTTATACCAGGCTCTGTGTTGGCACTGAGGAGCCTTTATGAATGATACAAACATTAGGCCCTGCCCTCATGACATGTGTGTAAGCTCATAGGAAATACAGGTAAACTGGTAATTATGAAAAAGTATGTCATAAGTCATAAGTATTTTGGTAGAGGAAACAAGTAAAAAAGATACTTTTTTTTTGATTACTGTAGTAACCAGAAAAAGCTTCTTCTTAGGAAGAAGTTAAGTTTCAACCAGGAACAACAGTATTTGAATAGAAAATAAAGGTAAGGGAATGCATGGTCTAAAAGTTGAAACTTGTTATTTTGAGTGAGTAGAGAGAAAGGGGGAGGATGGAGAAGGAAAAGACTAAGGGGTCATAAAGTAGACCTTTGTTTGACACTAACATTATTATATACCTATACTACCACATAATTACATGTTTTAATAATCTGATTTTCACTATTGCTGATATGAACAATCAAAAATAGTTTTACTATGCATCTGAGTCTAATTGCTTAGCATTGGGGTTATGATAAATTTATACTTGTTAAATCATTAGATTGGACTCAGATGATTCAAAGGTTCTTTTATTGATTATTCATTGTCCTACTCTCTTATCTCTGGTCTAAAATTATAAGCACTGTCAATAATGTATAATTTTTTCTTGTTCTCTAAATGTTTTGTAATGTTAGTAATCCTTGTTAGTTAATACTTGTTAATCCAAGTCGATGTTCAGTTTTTTGTGGATATAGATTATTGTATCCTCAGTTCCTTTTGCATTTTCCTTTAAGTCTAGGATGTATGGATGTATGTCTGTATATAGGAAATATTTTTATACTTTTACAAAATTCACTTTTCTTTTTTAACCTAAGAAGACATAACCCAGTGTATTTTACATAGGGCATTTACAGGATTTACCGAATATCTAATTTAAAAAATATCTTTAAATATTTTGAAGGTTATCAAGTAGAGCATGGTAATAATTAATACTGGTTCTTCTGAGCAAAGAACATATTGATGTATGTTGTAAATACAGTGTAATAATGCCTGCTTTTAGAAAATTGAGAGTCACAGACGAGATTTAATTCCCTACCTAAAATGACTAAAAAGTCAGAAAACAGATGTGAAACAATGGTTTTCTTTGCATTGAACATCAGACAATGAAGTAGAGTGGTGAAGCGGTGGTGACAAATGAGAAGAACTGGGCCGGGCACGGTGGCTCGTGCCTGTAAGCTTCAGCCTATGAAGCAGCTGGGGCTAGGGATTGCGGTTTGAGTCCTGCCTGGGGCCGGTAGCGAGACCTAGTTCCAAAAAAATAGCTGGGCTACCTAGGAATCCCAGCTACCTGGGAAGCTGAGGCTGGGGATTGCTTGAGTCTGTGGTACCCCGGGCAATGAGAGCCTGCGGTTCCACGGGCAAAAATCTGAGACCTAGTCTCAAAAAAAAAAAGAGATGAACTTTATAAATGCCAATAGAGAAGTTTGTTTTCCTAATTGTGATGCAGAAAAGGGGGATCCATGTTGAACCCAGTGATCTTCCTGGGTTGAGGAGGTAGAACAAAGACTGGGAAGACCAAGATAGCTCTGATTCTCAGAGCAAAGCAAACAGGGAGCTCTGGGGATTTGCAAAAGCTATCCCTTTAGTATTCAGTTGAGTGGTGATTCTGACTACATCTGGGAAGACTGCCTAAGGAAACTACCTGAATGGTTTAGAAGGAACAACGCTCAAACTTCAGGTGGTGGATTTGATGCCTGTTTGTACTAGCAAGAAAACCTCCCAATTTAGTGATTTAGGGTCTTGCAGGTCATGCATAAAAAAGCTTTAATAAAGCAAGACCGGAAGAACCAAACAACTTCTAAGTAAATTAACTATATCCCCAAACAGGGCTCAATATTCCTATTTTATAGAAATATAAAAATACCCAGTACATGATAAGGTCAAGGTATCCATCATTTTATTTTATAAGAAAATCAGTGTCATGGAAAAATGCAGAAAATTGCAATACATAATGAAGAGGGGGAAAAAACAGTAAGAGAAAACTGACTCTAAAATGACCTGTAGCCTTTTTTGTCCGCACCCATTGGCATTTCTATTGGCTTTTCCAACCCAAGTCTTTGATAATAAGACAAAAAATAAAACGCTGGGGGCGCTTTGCTGTACCATTCCTGGTTTCCACCAGGGTGCTAAGCTGGTGTACCTTCTTTTATCCATTTGTCAGTCTTTAGTGTTTTGGGGACGAAAACAAAAAAGTTAAAAAAAAAATACCTAAGTCAGTTAGCTGAACTTAGCAAAAGAAAAGGAAAAAGTGCATCTATTCCATCCTTACAGAAATGAATATCTGAGTCTTCTATATTTCTTTGTTTATTTTTTATTTATTTTTTTGAGACTAGGCCTCACTATGTTGCCCGGAGTAGTCCCAATCCTATGAAGTCAACAGATCCCCAGCCTCAGCCTCCCAGGTATCTAGAATTACAGGCACCCGCCACCACACCCGGTTGCTTTTTCAAGACCAGATCTAACTATATTGCCCTAGGGTAGTCTCGAACCCACAAACTCAAGTGATCCCTGCCCTCTTGCCTCCCAGTGCTTGGACTGCAGGTGTGCACCACCATACCCAGCTTGTTTTATTTTATGTCATTGTCTACCCTGGGGTTTTCCCACCACCTTATTATCACCCATGAACCATCATCTTAATCTTTTGAGTCATATATTTTTGGAGTGAAAAACAAATATTTCTTACTAGAGCAGTTGGATATTCATATAACCTTAGCTTCATACTATTACAAAGTCAATTTCATATGGATTATGCATGTAAATATGAAAGTTAAAAAGATCTCTAGGAAAAAACATAGTAGAATATCTTCATGTCCTTGGTCTATGCAAAGATTTCTTTTTTTTTTTTCCTCCTGCGGTCTCGCTGTTTTGCCCAGGGAACTGCAAGCTCACGTTGCCCGGGGTACCCCAGACTCAAGCAGTCCCCAGCCTCAGCTTCCCAGGAAGCTGGGATTACAGGCGCACACCACCATGCCCAGCTCTTTTTTGAGACCAGGTCTCATTATGTTGCCCCAGGTGGGTCTCAAACCCTCAGACTCAAGCAATTCCTAGTCTTGGCTGCACTCTAGGCTGTGCTTAAAGGCACGCACCACCATGCCTGGCACAAAGATTTCTTAAACAGAACACAAAAGTCACTAATCATAAATGAAAAGATTTGTTAAAATTTAAAACTCCTCTTTATTAAAGGTACCATTAAAGGAATGGAGTGGCATCCTTAATACAGATGCTAAAATCTTCAGTAAAATTTTAATAGCTGAATCCAACAGTGTATCAGAAGGACTGTATACCATGACCAAATGGGATTTATTCCAGGGACACAAGACTAGTTTAACACCCATAAATCAGCTAAAGTAATCACCACATCAACAGAAAGAAAAAGAAAACATATGAGCATATCAGTAGGTGTCATGAAAGAAATAGATACCGTTCAGGCCCTTAAAAACTTCAGTAGAAGGAACATACCTTTCATATATGAAAAGCTGAAAAGTATTACAATTTTTAGTGGTTAAAAACTGAAAGCCTTTCCTTTAAGACCTGGAACAAGGTAAGAATGTTCACTTGCCACTGCTTTCCAATGTAATGCTGGAACTGAACTCCTAACTAGAACAATTAGGCAAGAGAAAGACTTGAAAGAACTCCAAATTGGGAAAAAGATCATCATGTCATCATTTGCAGATGATATGATAGTACATAGAGAGGATTCTTTCTTTCTTTCTTTCTTTTTTTTTTTTAGACTAGGTCTTGCTATTTTTTGCCCGTGGGACCGCAGGCTCTCGTTGCCTGGGGTACCACAGACTAAAGCAATCCCCAGCCTCAGCTTCCCAGGTAGCTGGGATGACAGGCGCGTGCCACCACACCCAGCTATTTTTTTGGAACTAGGTCTCGCTACAGACCCCAGGCGGGACTTGAACCGCGATCCCTAGCACCGGCCACTTCATAGGCTGAAGCTTAAAGGCACGAGCCACCGTGCCCGGCCATAGAGAGAATTCTGAAAAATCCACAGAAAAACTAATTGGAGCAATAAACTAGTAAAGTAACAGATTACAAAATCATACACAAAAATCAATAATCCTGTATGTATACAATCTGAAGAGGGAAAAATTAAGAAAACTGTCCTATTTACAATTATATAAAAAAATTAAATGCCTAGGAATAAATTTTATGATTTTTTGTATAGGTGAAAGATATATACAAGAAATTATAAAACATTGGCCAGGCGTGGTGATATGCACCTGTAATCCAAGCACTGGGAAGTAAGGAGGCCAGGGATTGCTTGAGTTATAAAACATTGTTAAAAGAAATAGAAGACTGTGAAATGAAAAGATGTTCTCTCTGCTCATGAACCAGCAAAATTAATGACATCAAAATTTCCATCCTATCCAAAACTATTACAGATTCAGTACAATTCTAGTAAAAATCTCAATGACATTCCTCAAAGAAATGGAGCAAATACTGTATGCTAAAATTCGTATGTAATCAAAAAAACCAATTAGCCAAAGCTGTCCCAACTAAAAAGGGGAAGAACAAAGGTATTACAGAGGTATTTAGAGGTAGCAAAAGTATTCAGACTATACTACAAAACCACAATAATAAAAATAGCATAGTATTAGAACAAAAGCAGACACATGGACCAATTAGAATTGAAAGCCCAGAAATAAAAACATACATGGTCAGCTGATCCTTGACAAAGGAGCAAAGAATGTACACTGGAATAAGGAAAGTCTTTTCAATAAGTGATACTGGGTAAACTGGATGGCCATATGCAAAAGAATGAAACTAGAATACTCTTCATACCATACACATACACCAAAAAATTTAGTAGGCAAGAACTTGGATATAAGACAAGACCTGAAACTATAAAAATATATATAAGAAAACATAGCAAGATACTCCATGACTTAAACCTCAAAAACACCGTTTAGGACCTATCTCCAGATGCAAGGGAAACAAAGGAGAATATAAAAAGCTTCTGTAGAGCAAAAGAGATAGCAACTAAAAGAGACAACCTACTGAGTGGGAGAAAATATTTGCACACCATATATCTGATATCAAAGATCTACAAAAAGCTTACACAATTCAACAAAAAGCAAAATGCCCAGTTAAAAGATGGGCAGACATTTATCCAAAGAAGAAATGCAAATGGCCAACAGACATTAAAAATGTTCAGCTTTGACCAGGCACGGTGGCTCGTGCCTGTACGCTTCAGCCTATGAAGCGGCCGGGGCTAGGGATCGCGGTTCGAGTCCTGCCTGGGGCCCATAGCGAGACCTAGTTCCAAAAAAATAGCTGGGCGTGGTGGCGCGCGCCTGTCATCCCAGCTACCTGGGAAGCTGAGGCTGGGGATTGCTTTAGTCTGTGGTACCCCGGGCAACGAGAGCCTGCAGTTCCATGGGTAAAAATAGCAAGACCTAGTCTCAAAAAAAAAAAAAAAGTTCAGCTTTACTTATCAGAGAAATGCAAATCAAAATCACAATGTGATACCACCTCACCCCTGTGACAATGACTCATATTTTAAAAACTAGGAACAATAAATGCCTCTGAAAAAGAAACCCTCTTACATGCTAGTGGAAATGTAAGTTGGGCCAACCACTATGGAAAGCTATATAGAGATTCCTGAAAACAGTAAAAATGAATCTACTGCATAATTCAGCTATTCCACCCCTAGAAATCTACCCAACTAATACAAAAGCACTGCTTTCAAAAGGAAACCTGCCCTCCTATATTTATTGCAATACTACTTACAGTAGTCAGGATATAGAAACTACCTAAATGCCCCAAAGTAGATGAGGGATCAAGAAGATGTAGTCTGTGTATGAAATGGAATACTACCTCTTTTGTTTGCTTTTGAAAAATAAAAACTGAAAATTGTTGTCAAACTTAGTCAAAACAGTAGTCCACTTGTTGATCAGTAATGTGACTTACTGGTCAAGCTATACCAAACATTATTTATAATAGAAAAAGGTCAGGTCAAGAAATGATCTTGAAGTTTACTGTCTGCATGTATTGGGTATTTACCCATTGAGAATCTTTGGTACTTTCCCATAAGAGGTAATGGTAAATAGTTTCTCACAGGTTCAAAGTAACAAGAATCCTGCTAATTTCATTATTTTAGGTATTATTTAATAGCAGATATTTAAATTACCTACTGCCCTGTGAAATAGCTATTAACCATTTTAGTCAGGAAAGATAAACATGTTCCTGTTTTATTTAAATAAAATTATAGCCTGCTGCAGTGGTGCACAGCCTTAATCCTAACCTAGGACAGGAGGCTGAGACTGGGAATCGCCTGAGTTCGCCGGTTTGAGACCCACTTAAGGCAACATAACGAGACCTAGTCTCAAGAAAAAGCTGGATGTGGTGGTGCATACCTGTAATCCCAGCTACTTGGCTGGGGATGGTTTGAGTCCTGGGTACCCCAGCAACATAGCGAGGCCTAACCTCAAAATAAATAAATAAATATAAATGAATGAATGAATGAATGAATAAAATTATGGTCTCCGTAAGGTTTAAGAATTTGGTGATCTGCAGAGGATGTCCAGTTCTTTATTTAATTTTGTTTTGTTGATGTTGATGCTAGTTTTTTCTCTTCAGGAAAAAATCTTCAGGTAATAATCTTAGGGCAGTTTTCTTAAAATTGAATTTCATACTTTAAAGTAGCAGTGGTTTCATCCTTCTGTGGCTGAGTAACATGGGCAGTGACTTACTTGACACCTCAGTTTCCCATACTTCAAATGAATATTAAAAGGACATGGGGGAGGTCGGAAAACAAAGTACATTTCCCTCTTACTCACAAGGAATACATTTTAAGACCCTCCAGTGGATGCCTGAAACCAATAATAGTGCTAAATCCTACATAGACCTATGAAAAGTTTAATTTACAAATTAGGGACAGTTAGAGATTGAAAAGAACTAATGATTAACTGGAAAATTATAGCAATATCCTGTGAATAAAATTCAAGTGAATATGATATCTTCTTGTCCCCCAAAAATCTTACTGTGTGTATTTTCAGACCCCTGTTGGCCACCAATAGCTGAAACAGCAGCAAGTAAAACGGGTATAGAGGAAGATTCTGTCATAATGGCTTTTACCCAGGAACAACTTGTGGAGCTTTATAAAAGTATATATTCTGTGATCCTTCATCTTGTAAATCCTTATTCAGTAGATTTGTAATAGAAGCCTAGGCATCTTCATTCAGGAAAATACATATTTCATATGCAGTTACTATAGTCTTCATTGATTACTTCTATCTTAACATTTAAGTTCTGAAATAAGGAATTTGGTATTTTATTATCACTGATGTTAGCTAAATATTTTCATCTCTGTAGACAATTAGCTTATCTCTCAAATCTTGAGATTTGCACATATCTTCTTTTAGTACTGATAATGCTTATGTAGTATAGAAAAACAAAGTGACCCTTGTTGATTTTTATCAGTATTGATTTGAAGGAAAGGAATTCATGTTTCTTAACTAGAAAAGATTAGAAATAACTTTAAAAATCATGAAAATGAAGACCATAAAACATGAAAAATCATTTTCATTGAGAAATGTTTATTTCTCATTAAGGAAATGTTGTTTTAAGTGACAATGGGCAAAAGTTGGAAGATAACATGGGAACAGGATATTTGGTGTAGGAAGTACTGTAGAAAAAACATCATTTTTAGTTCAGTAGTATAACATTCCAATGATAGCAAGGAAAGCAACAAAAAGCAATTCTTCTTTTGTTTGCCCTCATTGAGATTATAGGTGTAAAAATAAGAATTATGTTTTAGAATTGTTGCAATAGTCTCAAGGTAGATAGTTTTTTTAATTCCTAAACATTCAGTAAGCATGTAATTGAGACGTTCACTAGGTGCCAGGCACAGTAAGAACACACTAAATAAAGTGTTCCTAACTTCAGTGTTATATCTAACACATTCTTGGGAATGCTGGGGAAATTTATTTTTCAAGCATCTATTCTCTCTCTCTCTTTTTTTTTTTTTTTTTTTTTTTTTGAGACTAGGTCTTGCTATTTTTGCCCATGGAACCGCAGGCTCTCGTTGCCCGGGGTACCACAGACTCAACCAATCCCCAGCCTCAACTTCCCAGGTAGCTGGGATTACAGGCACGCTCCACCATGCCCAGCTATTTTTTTGGAACTAAGTCTTGCTACGGGCCCCAGGCGGAACTCGAACCGCGATCCCTAGCCCCGGCCGCTTCATAGGCTGAAGCTTACAGGCACGAGGCACCGTGCCCGGCTTAAAGCACCTAGTCTCTTAACTAAGACCCAGCTTTAACCAATTTTGGCTATGCAAGGGAAGTCAAGACCTAATTAGTACATACTTTCTTCTCTGTTAAAACTGAAGGTGATACTGTATACTTCTACCATCTCTACCTCTAAATGTTAAATACTTTTTTGTGTGAATTTTAGGTTACTCTCATTAAAAATATTCCATTCATACTATTCTTGCTTTGTACTCTTTGTTTCTGTTTTTTTTTTTAAATTGTTTTAGGTAGATGTTATTGCTATTCACACTTTTGCCCTATTCATTAAGCAATATCAAGTAACTTCAAGTTCATAAATTTACAATGAATTAAGTCCAACCCTGTTGGTGTTGTTCTTTTTTTTTTGAGACTAGGTCTTGCTATGCTGCCCAGGGTAGTCCCGATCCCACAGACTCAAATGATCCTCAGCCTCAGTCTCCCAGGTGACTGGGATTACAGGCGCACGCCACCATGCCTGGCTGTTTTTTGAGAAAATGTCTATGTTCTATGTTGCCCGGGGTAGTCTTGAACCCACGGACTCAAGTGTTTCTTAGCCTTGGCCTCCTGAGGCTGGGATTAAAGGCACGCGCCCCCACCCAACCCTTGTTCTTACTTTTATTCACTTCTTGATTCCATTGATTATTATAAACTTGAAAACTACCTTGCTATATTGGAAGCTATTTGTAAACAGACACATCCGTTTAGTGTCTGTAGCACAATTATTTTTCTTGTTGCCTTGTAATGGCAAGCTCTGTGCAATTAAAAATAACACCAAAGTTAGGAACTTCACTTTGTTATTATTGTGCCTGATATATAGTGAACATTTCAGTAATGTGCTTAATAAATTAGTATATGAATGAATTAGCAAGTCATCATTTATTCTTTGCAAGACCACAGGCAAAATAATACACATAATCAGTTCTACTTATTTGTTTTTATTGATAGATAATTATGTTGATAAGGACTTCATTATTATAGTTTCTAGAGAAATTACAATTAAATGCATGATTATATAGTATGATTATCATCAAAAACAGAGCAGATCTTTAGTATTGTTTTTGTAACATTTAGCTAGCTTATGTGTAAATTATATTAAGTTATACTGTGAAATTTAAAAACATGTTGAGTTTTCTACTGCTTATATTACATAAATTAACTTAATTTTGTGACTTAGAATTAAATGTGAGCTTAGTAAGTGTAGAAAATTGTTGTAATATAGTGTTTCCTTCTCTCTTTAGAAAACAAGCAGGCTGTCAGCATAATTTAATTTTATTAGAGTGGAAGATCCCTGACACAGAGTTTTGTCTCTTTCATCATCGATACATCCTAAGACTTAGAACAGTGCTTGAGAAAAAACAGGTAGTAATAATTGTTGAATGAGGGAATATAAGAGTAAAGATAAAAGAGAATATTTATTGAAGTTTGCTTCATTCTGTAGCAGATTCATTGTTACCACATTACCATTGATGTATTTTTTACTACTTATTTACTACCAGTGTTCTGAGATAATATAAAAATTAGAAATTTTCCTGACCTTTATTTCATAACTTGAAGTTTTACTTACCAGCTTTCCCTAGTCCTTTGATAACCTCATCAACAAATATTGTGTCTAAGTAGGGTACTGCTAAGCTTTGATTTGTCTAAAAAGAAATGCCAGTTTCTGGAAAGTTTCAACTAATCAGAAAGAAAGGAAATAGATATAAAAGTAATGCATAGCAATATGATGGTGTTAAAGGGAATAAACTTATCCCCGTATGAGAAAGTAGTGTTGTGGTCAATGAAAAATTTGATACTAATTTTCATAGATTATTATTGAGCCTTTAAAAATTTACATAGCAAATATGGAAAAACCTAAATATATCAGTATTTCAGTAGTTGTCTGTGAATGATGAGATAAGTGAGTTTCATATGTATCTATATGTCTTAAAGCAAGCAGTGACTTTAAATCAGTATATTTTGATCCCAATTCTAGGACAGATACTGTATTAAAAGTTAAAGTAGCCTATCTGCCCAGCATTATCAGTTGCTAGTGACACCTCTTCTGTTGACACACTGACTCAAATGCCCTATTCTTTTTTCCCCCCCTCAGCTTCATAATTTCAAACTGAGTTATCTTTCCATATTTGTTCTTATTGCTGTCCTCTCTTTCATGGGAAGTGGCCCACCTTCCATCAATTTTCCTGAATTCCTATGAGCTATTTGAAACTTTTCCTTCCCCCTTTTCTCTCTGTCCTTCTACAGTCAGTCATCTAATTCAGTTCATCAATTTCTTGAACATCTTCAAATTCAAATTCATGTCCTCTCTGTCCTCCTCACTACTGCTGTCTTGGTTGCAGACCTCATTGTTTCTTTCTTTTGTTTTACTATTGTAAAAACCTTTTGATCTCTAGGATTCCTGGCAAGATGATCTTTCTTAAAATGATAGTGTGAGCATATTATTTCTTTACTTAAAGGCTCCTTTTGTGCTAAAGGAGAAAACCATACAAGGAAGGTCTTTCTTGATATATCTTCTCCATATCCTTAGTTGTCTTATATCCAATTATATAATTAATACCTTCATCTGCGTACTTACTAACTGAATTACTTGGAATAGTGAATAGACTAAAATTAAAATATTATCTTTTTCAAATTTACAATCCAACCCCTCCCCCCATCTGTCTGCCAAGTATTCTTCATTATTCAAGATTGACCTCACGTGTTGCATCTTCTGTGCCTTGCTCTCTGACCATTCACAGATTATGTTAAGGATTGCTTTTGCATAACACTCCGTACTGCATTATTTTAAACATAGCTAGTTCTATTTACTTCTCAGCTATAATTCTCATGAGAGTGACTTTCCTTTCATATTTAAGGTAAAGGTAGAGGCTAAATAAATGTTGAATAACTGTTTGAATTAATTACTGTTACATAAGGTTGAAGGTGTTAGCAAGCAGAAGATAGATAACATAGCTTACAAGTACTGAGACTCTTGAGTGTGGCAAATAAGTTGTCAAACAGGTAGATGTGACCAGTTGATAACTGATGGTATATATTTAAATCCAGACTCTGCTTTCTTTCTCTACAAAAGTGTTTTATTGGTTTTTAGGCAGAAATGTTAGCAAAATGGAGAGGAAGAGCAATGTAGATTATTTTTTAATTCTTGGATTTCCAAATATGAAGACTCAAAATCAGCTAATTTACTTTGATACTCATTTCTCTGGAAACAACAATTAAAAAAAATAAAATGACTAGTTTTAGAACTGAATTTTTGGATTACATAATAATCTGCTATTAATTTTTTTGTGAAATATGTGCAATATGCCTGTATTTTTGTGAGTGAACAGTCTCAAATTTAAAGACACAGTTATGAGTACAGTACAAATAAATCTTTTCTTTTTTTCTGAAAAATTTGAAAATTGCTAGCTGGGCATGGTGGCGTGCGCCTGTGATCCAAGTGCTGGGAGGCAAGAGGCCTGGGGTTGCTTGAGTTCGTGGGTTTGAGACTACCCTGGTAAATATAGTGAGACCTGGTCTCAAAAGCAGCCAGGTGCTGTGGCTGGTGCCTGTAATCCCAGCAACCTGGGAGGCTGAGGCTGGGGATTGTTTGAGTCCACGTTGAAGTTGCTGGTATAACATCCAAACACTAGTATATATCCTAACAAATTATAATGCATACACTAAAATTTTTAAAATTGGCTTTGGTATAGTTTTTGCGCCTTATTCTCAAACCCCATTCAGGTTTTACCAGTTATCTTAGTACTACGTCCT
>PVHY01018614.1:14450-28999 GCA_004024945.1 Uropsilus gracilis
CCTGATTCACATGCAATCATGAGGAAGTACACAAACCTAAATTGATAAACATTCAAAGAAATAATTGGATTGCAATCTTTCAAAATTATCAATACCATGAAGGTGCATAAAGACCAAAAACTGCTTCAAACTGAGATACATGAACAAGACACGGCAACTAAGTGGAAATGTAATTCTAAATCATATCTCTGTGCTATACAGGACGTAGTACTAAGATAACTGGTAAAACCTGAATGGGGTTTGAGAATAAGGCGCAAAAACTATACCAAAGCCAATTTTAAAAATTTTAGTGTATGCATTATAATTTGTTAGGATATATACTAGTGTTTGGATGTTATACCAGCAACTTCAACGTGGACTCAAACAATCCCCAGCCTCAGCCTCCCAGGTTGCTGGGATTACAGGCACCAGCCACAGCACCTGGCTGCTTTTGAGACCAGGTCTCACTATATTTACCAGGGTAGTCTCAAACCCACGAACTCAAGCAACCCCAGGCCTCTTGCCTCCCAGCACTTGGATCACAGGCGCACGCCACCATGCCCAGCTAGCAATTTTCAAATTTTTCAGAAAAAAAGAAAAGATTTATTTGTACTGTACTCATAACTGTGTCTTTAAATTTGAGACTGTTCACTCACAAAAATACAGGCATATTGCACATATTTCACAAAAAAATTAATAGCAGATTATTATGTAATCCAAAAATTCAGTTCTAAAACTAGTCATTTTATTTTTTTTAATTGTTGTTTCCAGAGAAATGAGTATCAAAGTAAATTAGCTGATTTTGAGTCTTCATATTTGGAAATCCAAGAATTAAAAAATAATCTACATTGCTCTTCCTCTCCATTTTGCTAACATTTCTGCCTAAAAACCAATAAAACACTTTTGTAGAGAAAGAAAGCAGAGTCTGGATTTAAATATATACCATCAGTTATCAACTGGTCACATCTACCTGTTTGACAACTTATTTGCCACACTCAAGAGTCTCAGTACTTGTAAGCTATGTTATCTATCTTCTGCTTGCTAACACCTTCAACCTTATGTAACAGTAATTAATTCAAACAGTTATTCAACATTTATTTAGCCTCTACCTTTACCTTAAATATGAAAGGAAAGTCACTCTCATGAGAATTATAGCTGAGAAGTAAATAGAACTAGCTATGTTTAAAATAATGCAGTACGGAGTGTTATGCAAAAGCAATCCTTAACATAATCTGTGAATGGTCAGAGAGCAAGGCACAGAAGATGCAACACGTGAGGTCAATCTTGAATAATGAAGAATACTTGGCAGACAGATGGGGGGAGGGGTTGGATTGTAAATTTGAAAAAGATAATATTTTAATTTTAGTCTATTCACTATTCCAAGTAATTCAGTTAGTAAGTACGCAGATGAAGGTATTAATTATATAATTGGATATAAGACAACTAAGGATATGGAGAAGATATATCAAGAAAGACCTTCCTTGTATGGTTTTCTCCTTTAGCACAAAAGGAGCCTTTAAGTAAAGAAATAATATGCTCACACTATCATTTTAAGAAAGATCATCTTGCCAGGAATCCTAGAGATCAAAAGGTTTTTACAATAGTAAAACAAAAGAAAGAAACAATGAGGTCTGCAACCAAGACAGCAGTAGTGAGGAGGACAGAGAGGACATGAATTTGAATTTGAAGATGTTCAAGAAATTGATGAACTGAATTAGATGACTGACTGTAGAAGGACAGAGAGAAAAGGGGGAAGGAAAAGTTTCAAATAGCTCATAGGAATTCAGGAAAATTGATGGAAGGTGGGCCACTTCCCATGAAAGAGAGGACAGCAATAAGAACAAATATGGAAAGATAACTCAGTTTGAAATTATGAAGCTGAGGGGGGGAAAAAAGAATAGGGCATTTGAGTCAGTGTGTCAACAGAAGAGGTGTCACTAGCAACTGATAATGCTGGGCAGATAGGCTACTTTAACTTTTAATACAGTATCTGTCCTAGAATTGGGATCAAAATATACTGATTTAAAGTCACTGCTTGCTTTAAGACATATAGATACATATGAAACTCACTTATCTCATCATTCACAGACAACTACTGAAATACTGATATATTTAGGTTTTTCCATATTTGCTATGTAAATTTTTAAAGGCTCAATAATAATCTATGAAAATTAGTATCAAATTTTTCATTGACCACAACACTACTTTCTCATACGGGGATAAGTTTATTCCCTTTAACACCATCATATTGCTATGCATTACTTTTATATCTATTTCCTTTCTTTCTGATTAGTTGAAACTTTCCAGAAACTGGCATTTCTTTTTAGACAAATCAAAGCTTAGCAGTACCCTACTTAGACACAATATTTGTTGATGAGGTTATCAAAGGACTAGGGAAAGCTGGTAAGTAAAACTTCAAGTTATGAAATAAAGGTCAGGAAAATTTCTAATTTTTATATTATCTCAGAACACTGGTAGTAAATAAGTAGTAAAAAATACATCAATGGTAATGTGGTAACAATGAATCTGCTACAGAATGAAGCAAACTTCAATAAATATTCTCTTTTATCTTTACTCTTATATTCCCTCATTCAACAATTATTACTACCTGTTTTTTCTCAAGCACTGTTCTAAGTCTTAGGATGTATCGATGATGAAAGAGACAAAACTCTGTGTCAGGGATCTTCCACTCTAATAAAATTAAATTATGCTGACAGCCTGCTTGTTTTCTAAAGAGAGAAGGAAACACTATATTACAACAATTTTCTACACTTACTAAGCTCACATTTAATTCTAAGTCACAAAATTAAGTTAATTTATGTAATATAAGCAGTAGAAAACTCAACATGTTTTTAAATTTCACAGTATAACTTAATATAATTTACACATAAGCTAGCTAAATGTTACAAAAACAATACTAAAGATCTGCTCTGTTTTTGATGATAATCATACTATATAATCATGCATTTAATTGTAATTTCTCTAGAAACTATAATAATGAAGTCCTTATCAACATAATTATCTATCAATAAAAACAAATAAGTAGAACTGATTATGTGTATTATTTTGCCTGTGGTCTTGCAAAGAATAAATGATGACTTGCTAATTCATTCATATACTAATTTATTAAGCACATTACTGAAATGTTCACTATATATCAGGCACAATAATAACAAAGTGAAGTTCCTAACTTTGGTGTTATTTTTAATTGCACAGAGCTTGCCATTACAAGGCAACAAGAAAAATAATTGTGCTACAGACACTAAACGGATGTGTCTGTTTACAAATAGCTTCCAATATAGCAAGGTAGTTTTCAAGTTTATAATAATCAATGGAATCAAGAAGTGAATAAAAGTAAGAACAAGGGTTGGGTGGGGGCGCGTGCCTTTAATCCCAGCCTCAGGAGGCCAAGGCTAAGAAACACTTGAGTCCGTGGGTTCAAGACTACCCCGGGCAACATAGAACATAGACATTTTCTCAAAAAACAGCCAGGCATGGTGGCGTGCGCCTGTAATCCCAGTCACCTGGGAGACTGAGGCTGAGGATCATTTGAGTCTGTGGGATCGGGACTACCCTGGGCAGCATAGCAAGACCTAGTCTCAAAAAAAAAAGAACAACACCAACAGGGTTGGACTTAATTCATTGTAAATTTATGAACTTGAAGTTACTTGATATTGCTTAATGAATAGGGCAAAAGTGTGAATAGCAATAACATCTACCTAAAACAATTTAAAAAAAAAAACAGAAACAAAGAGTACAAAGCAAGAATAGTATGAATGGAATATTTTTAATGAGAGTAACCTAAAATTCACACAAAAAAGTATTTAACATTTAGAGGTAGAGATGGTAGAAGTATACAGTATCACCTTCAGTTTTAACAGAGAAGAAAGTATGTACTAATTAGGTCTTGACTTCCCTTGCATAGCCAAAATTGGTTAAAGCTGGGTCTTAGTTAAGAGACTAGGTGCTTTAAGCCGGGCACGGTGCCTCGTGCCTGTAAGCTTCAGCCTATGAAGCGGCCGGGGCTAGGGATCGCGGTTCGAGTTCCGCCTGGGGCCCGTAGCAAGACTTAGTTCCAAAAAAATAGCTGGGCATGGTGGAGCGTGCCTGTAATCCCAGCTACCTGGGAAGTTGAGGCTGGGGATTGGTTGAGTCTGTGGTACCCCGGGCAACGAGAGCCTGCGGTTCCATGGGCAAAAATAGCAAGACCTAGTCTCAAAAAAAAAAAAAAAAAAAAAAAAAGAGAGAGAGAGAATAGATGCTTGAAAAATAAATTTCCCCAGCATTCCCAAGAATGTGTTAGATATAACACTGAAGTTAGGAACACTTTATTTAGTGTGTTCTTACTGTGCCTGGCACCTAGTGAACGTCTCAATTACATGCTTACTGAATGTTTAGGAATTAAAAAAACTATCTACCTTGAGACTATTGCAACAATTCTAAAACATAATTCTTATTTTTACACCTATAATCTCAATGAGGGCAAACAAAAGAAGAATTGCTTTTTGTTGCTTTCCTTGCTATCATTGGAATGTTATACTACTGAACTAAAAATGATGTTTTTTCTACAGTACTTCCTACACCAAATATCCTGTTCCCATGTTATCTTCCAACTTTTGCCCATTGTCACTTAAAACAACATTTCCTTAATGAGAAATAAACATTTCTCAATGAAAATGATTTTTCATGTTTTATGGTCTTCATTTTCATGATTTTTAAAGTTATTTCTAATCTTTTCTAGTTAAGAAACATGAATTCCTTTCCTTCAAATCAATACTGATAAAAATCAACAAGGGTCACTTTGTTTTTCTATACTACATAAGCATTATCAGTACTAAAAGAAGATATGTGCAAATCTCAAGATTTGAGAGATAAGCTAATTGTCTACAGAGATGAAAATATTTAGCTAACATCAGTGATAATAAAATACCAAATTCCTTATTTCAGAACTTAAATGTTAAGATAGAAGTAATCAATGAAGACTATAGTAACTGCATATGAAATATGTATTTTCCTGAATGAAGATGCCTAGGCTTCTATTACAAATCTACTGAATAAGGATTTACAAGATGAAGGATCACAGAATATATACTTTTATAAAGCTCCACAAGTTGTTCCTGGGTAAAAGCCATTATGACAGAATCTTCCTCTATACCCGTTTTACTTGCTGCTGTTTCAGCTATTGGTGGCCAACAGGGGTCTGAAAATACACACAGTAAGATTTTTGGGGGACAAGAAGATATCATATTCACTTGAATTTTATTCACAGGATATTGCTATAATTTTCCAGTTAATCATTAGTTCTTTTCAATCTCTAACTGTCCCTAATTTGTAAATTAAACTTTTCATAGGTCTATGTAGGATTTAGCACTATTATTGGTTTCAGGCATCCACTGGAGGGTCTTAAAATGTATTCCTTGTGAGTAAGAGGGAAATGTACTTTGTTTTCCGACCTCCCCCATGTCCTTTTAATATTCATTTGAAGTATGGGAAACTGAGGTGTCAAGTAAGTCACTGCCCATGTTACTCAGCCACAGAAGGATGAAACCACTGCTACTTTAAAGTATGAAATTCAATTTTAAGAAAACTGCCCTAAGATTATTACCTGAAGATTTTTTCCTGAAGAGAAAAAACTAGCATCAACATCAACAAAACAAAATTAAATAAAGAACTGGACATCCTCTGCAGATCACCAAATTCTTAAACCTTACGGAGACCATAATTTTATTCATTCATTCATTCATTCATTTATATTTATTTATTTATTTTGAGGTTAGGCCTCGCTATGTTGCTGGGGTACCCAGGACTCAAACCATCCCCAGCCAAGTAGCTGGGATTACAGGTATGCACCACCACATCCAGCTTTTTCTTGAGACTAGGTCTCGTTATGTTGCCTTAAGTGGGTCTCAAACCGGCGAACTCAGGCGATTCCCAGTCTCAGCCTCCTGTCCTAGGTTAGGATTAAGGCTGTGCACCACTGCAGCAGGCTATAATTTTATTTAAATAAAACAGGAACATGTTTATCTTTCCTGACTAAAATGGTTAATAGCTATTTCACAGGGCAGTAGGTAATTTAAATATCTGCTATTAAATAATACCTAAAATAATGAAATTAGCAGGATTCTTGTTACTTTGAACCTGTGAGAAACTATTTACCATTACCTCTTATGGGAAAGTACCAAAGATTCTCAATGGGTAAATACCCAATACATGCAGACAGTAAACTTCAAGATCATTTCTTGACCTGACCTTTTTCTATTATAAATAATGTTTGGTATAGCTTGACCAGTAAGTCACATTACTGATCAACAAGTGGACTACTGTTTTGACTAAGTTTGACAACAATTTTCAGTTTTTATTTTTCAAAAGCAAACAAAAGAGGTAGTATTCCATTTCATACACAGACTACATCTTCTTGATCCCTCATCTACTTTGGGGCATTTAGGTAGTTTCTATATCCTGACTACTGTAAGTAGTATTGCAATAAATATAGGAGGGCAGGTTTCCTTTTGAAAGCAGTGCTTTTGTATTAGTTGGGTAGATTTCTAGGGGTGGAATAGCTGAATTATGCAGTAGATTCATTTTTACTGTTTTCAGGAATCTCTATATAGCTTTCCATAGTGGTTGGCCCAACTTACATTTCCACTAGCATGTAAGAGGGTTTCTTTTTCAGAGGCATTTATTGTTCCTAGTTTTTAAAATATGAGTCATTGTCACAGGGGTGAGGTGGTATCACATTGTGATTTTGATTTGCATTTCTCTGATAAGTAAAGCTGAACTTTTTTTTTTTTTTTGAGACTAGGTCTTGCTATTTTTACCCATGGAACTGCAGGCTCTCGTTGCCCGGGGTACCACAGACTAAAGCAATCCCCAGCCTCAGCTTCCCAGGTAGCTGGGATGACAGGCGCGCGCCACCACGCCCAGCTATTTTTTTGGAACTAGGTCTCGCTATGGGCCCCAGGCAGGACTCGAACCGCGATCCCTAGCCCCGGCCGCTTCATAGGCTGAAGCGTACAGGCACGAGCCACCGTGCCTGGTCAAAGCTGAACATTTTTAATGTCTGTTGGCCATTTGCATTTCTTCTTTGGATAAATGTCTGCCCATCTTTTAACTGGGCATTTTGCTTTTTGTTGAATTGTGTAAGCTTTTTGTAGATCTTTGATATCAGATATATGGTGTGCAAATATTTTCTCCCACTCAGTAGGTTGTCTCTTTTAGTTGCTATCTCTTTTGCTCTACAGAAGCTTTTTATATTCTCCTTTGTTTCCCTTGCATCTGGAGATAGGTCCTAAACGGTGTTTTTGAGGTTTAAGTCATGGAGTATCTTGCTATGTTTTCTTATATATATTTTTATAGTTTCAGGTCTTGTCTTATATCCAAGTTCTTGCCTACTAAATTTTTTGGTGTATGTGTATGGTATGAAGAGTATTCTAGTTTCATTCTTTTGCATATGGCCATCCAGTTTACCCAGTATCACTTATTGAAAAGACTTTCCTTATTCCAGTGTACATTCTTTGCTCCTTTGTCAAGGATCAGCTGACCATGTATGTTTTTATTTCTGGGCTTTCAATTCTAATTGGTCCATGTGTCTGCTTTTGTTCTAATACTATGCTATTTTTATTATTGTGGTTTTGTAGTATAGTCTGAATACTTTTGCTACCTCTAAATACCTCTGTAATACCTTTGTTCTTCCCCTTTTTAGTTGGGACAGCTTTGGCTAATTGGTTTTTTTGATTACATACGAATTTTAGCATACAGTATTTGCTCCATTTCTTTGAGGAATGTCATTGAGATTTTTACTAGAATTGTACTGAATCTGTAATAGTTTTGGATAGGATGGAAATTTTGATGTCATTAATTTTGCTGGTTCATGAGCAGAGAGAACATCTTTTCATTTCACAGTCTTCTATTTCTTTTAACAATGTTTTATAACTCAAGCAATCCCTGGCCTCCTTACTTCCCAGTGCTTGGATTACAGGTGCATATCACCACGCCTGGCCAATGTTTTATAATTTCTTGTATAGATCTTTCACCTATACAAAAAATCATAAAATTTATTCCTAGGCATTTAATTTTTTTATATAATTGTAAATAGGACAGTTTTCTTAATTTTTCCCTCTTCAGATTGTATACATACAGGATTATTGATTTTTGTGTATGATTTTGTAATCTGTTACTTTACTAGTTTATTGCTCCAATTAGTTTTTCTGTGGATTTTTCAGAATTCTCTCTATGGCCGGGCACGGTGGCTCGTGCCTTTAAGCTTCAGCCTATGAAGTGGCCGGTGCTAGGGATCGCGGTTCAAGTCCCGCCTGGGGTCTGTAGCGAGACCTAGTTCCAAAAAAATAGCTGGGTGTGGTGGCACGCGCCTGTCATCCCAGCTACCTGGGAAGCTGAGGCTGGGGATTGCTTTAGTCTGTGGTACCCCAGGCAACGAGAGCCTGCGGTCCCACGGGCAAAAAATAGCAAGACCTAGTCTAAAAAAAAAAAAGAAAGAAAGAAAGAAAGAATCCTCTCTATGTACTATCATATCATCTGCAAATGATGACATGATGATCTTTTTCCCAATTTGGAGTTCTTTCAAGTCTTTCTCTTGCCTAATTGTTCTAGTTAGGAGTTCAGTTCCAGCATTACATTGGAAAGCAGTGGCAAGTGAACATTCTTACCTTGTTCCAGGTCTTAAAGGAAAGGCTTTCAGTTTTTAACCACTAAAAATTGTAATACTTTTCAGCTTTTCATATATGAAAGGTATGTTCCTTCTACTGAAGTTTTTAAGGGCCTGAACGGTATCTATTTCTTTCATGACACCTACTGATATGCTCATATGTTTTCTTTTTCTTTCTGTTGATGTGGTGATTACTTTAGCTGATTTATGGGTGTTAAACTAGTCTTGTGTCCCTGGAATAAATCCCATTTGGTCATGGTATACAGTCCTTCTGATACACTGTTGGATTCAGCTATTAAAATTTTACTGAAGATTTTAGCATCTGTATTAAGGATGCCACTCCATTCCTTTAATGGTACCTTTAATAAAGAGGAGTTTTAAATTTTAACAAATCTTTTCATTTATGATTAGTGACTTTTGTGTTCTGTTTAAGAAATCTTTGTGCCAGGCATGGTGGTGCGTGCCTTTAAGCACAGCCTAGAGTGCAGCCAAGACTAGGAATTGCTTGAGTCTGAGGGTTTGAGACCCACCTGGGGCAACATAATGAGACCTGGTCTCAAAAAAGAGCTGGGCATGGTGGTGTGCGCCTGTAATCCCAGCTTCCTGGGAAGCTGAGGCTGGGGACTGCTTGAGTCTGGGGTACCCCGGGCAACGTGAGCTTGCAGTTCCCTGGGCAAAACAGCGAGACCGCAGGAGGAAAAAAAAAAAAGAAATCTTTGCATAGACCAAGGACATGAAGATATTCTACTATGTTTTTTCCTAGAGATCTTTTTAACTTTCATATTTACATGCATAATCCATATGAAATTGACTTTGTAATAGTATGAAGCTAAGGTTATATGAATATCCAACTGCTCTAGTAAGAAATATTTGTTTTTCACTCCAAAAATATATGACTCAAAAGATTAAGATGATGGTTCATGGGTGATAATAAGGTGGTGGGAAAACCCCAGGGTAGACAATGACATAAAATAAAACAAGCTGGGTATGGTGGTGCACACCTGCAGTCCAAGCACTGGGAGGCAAGAGGGCAGGGATCACTTGAGTTTGTGGGTTCGAGACTACCCTAGGGCAATATAGTTAGATCTGGTCTTGAAAAAGCAACCGGGTGTGGTGGCGGGTGCCTGTAATTCTAGATACCTGGGAGGCTGAGGCTGGGGATCTGTTGACTTCATAGGATTGGGACTACTCCGGGCAACATAGTGAGGCCTAGTCTCAAAAAAATAAATAAAAAATAAACAAAGAAATATAGAAGACTCAGATATTCATTTCTGTAAGGATGGAATAGATGCACTTTTTCCTTTTCTTTTGCTAAGTTCAGCTAACTGACTTAGGTATTTTTTTTTTAACTTTTTTGTTTTCGTCCCCAAAACACTAAAGACTGACAAATGGATAAAAGAAGGTACACCAGCTTAGCACCCTGGTGGAAACCAGGAATGGTACAGCAAAGCGCCCCCAGCGTTTTATTTTTTGTCTTATTATCAAAGACTTGGGTTGGAAAAGCCAATAGAAATGCCAATGGGTGCGGACAAAAAAGGCTACAGGTCATTTTAGAGTCAGTTTTCTCTTACTGTTTTTTCCCCCTCTTCATTATGTATTGCAATTTTCTGCATTTTTCCATGACACTGATTTTCTTATAAAATAAAATGATGGATACCTTGACCTTATCATGTACTGGGTATTTTTATATTTCTATAAAATAGGAATATTGAGCCCTGTTTGGGGATATAGTTAATTTACTTAGAAGTTGTTTGGTTCTTCCGGTCTTGCTTTATTAAAGCTTTTTTATGCATGACCTGCAAGACCCTAAATCACTAAATTGGGAGGTTTTCTTGCTAGTACAAACAGGCATCAAATCCACCACCTGAAGTTTGAGCGTTGTTCCTTCTAAACCATTCAGGTAGTTTCCTTAGGCAGTCTTCCCAGATGTAGTCAGAATCACCACTCAACTGAATACTAAAGGGATAGCTTTTGCAAATCCCCAGAGCTCCCTGTTTGCTTTGCTCTGAGAATCAGAGCTATCTTGGTCTTCCCAGTCTTTGTTCTACCTCCTCAACCCAGGAAGATCACTGGGTTCAACATGGATCCCCCTTTTCTGCATCACAATTAGGAAAACAAACTTCTCTATTGGCATTTATAAAGTTCATCTCTTTTTTTTTTTGAGACTAGGTCTCAGATTTTTGCCCGTGGAACCGCAGGCTCTCATTGCCCGGGGTACCACAGACTCAAGCAATCCCCAGCCTCAGCTTCCCAGGTAGCTGGGATTCCTAGGTAGCCCAGCTATTTTTTTGGAACTAGGTCTCGCTACCGGCCCCAGGCAGGACTCAAACCGCAATCCCTAGCCCCAGCTGCTTCATAGGCTGAAGCTTACAGGCACGAGCCACCGTGCCCGGCCCAGTTCTTCTCATTTGTCACCACCGCTTCACCACTCTACTTCATTGTCTGATGTTCAATGCAAAGAAAACCATTGTTTCACATCTGTTTTCTGACTTTTTAGTCATTTTAGGTAGGGAATTAAATCTCGTCTGTGACTCTCAATTTTCTAAAAGCAGGCATTATTACACTGTATTTACAACATACATCAATATGTTCTTTGCTCAGAAGAACCAGTATTAATTATTACCATGCTCTACTTGATAACCTTCAAAATATTTAAAGATATTTTTTAAATTAGATATTCGGTAAATCCTGTAAATGCCCTATGTAAAATACACTGGGTTATGTCTTCTTAGGTTAAAAAAGAAAAGTGAATTTTGTAAAAGTATAAAAATATTTCCTATATACAGACATACATCCATACATCCTAGACTTAAAGGAAAATGCAAAAGGAACTGAGGATACAATAATCTATATCCACAAAAAACTGAACATCGACTTGGATTAACAAGTATTAACTAACAAGGATTACTAACATTACAAAACATTTAGAGAACAAGAAAAAATTATACATTATTGACAGTGCTTATAATTTTAGACCAGAGATAAGAGAGTAGGACAATGAATAATCAATAAAAGAACCTTTGAATCATCTGAGTCCAATCTAATGATTTAACAAGTATAAATTTATCATAACCCCAATGCTAAGCAATTAGACTCAGATGCATAGTAAAACTATTTTTGATTGTTCATATCAGCAATAGTGAAAATCAGATTATTAAAACATGTAATTATGTGGTAGTATAGGTATATAATAATGTTAGTGTCAAACAAAGGTCTACTTTATGACCCCTTAGTCTTTTCCTTCTCCATCCTCCCCCTTTCTCTCTACTCACTCAAAATAACAAGTTTCAACTTTTAGACCATGCATTCCCTTACCTTTATTTTCTATTCAAATACTGTTGTTCCTGGTTGAAACTTAACTTCTTCCTAAGAAGAAGCTTTTTCTGGTTACTACAGTAATCAAAAAAAAAGTATCTTTTTTACTTGTTTCCTCTACCAAAATACTTATGACTTATGACATACTTTTTCATAATTACCAGTTTACCTGTATTTCCTATGAGCTTACACACATGTCATGAGGGCAGGGCCTAATGTTTGTATCATTCATAAAGGCTCCTCAGTGCCAACACAGAGCCTGGTATAAACAGGTATTCATTTGATGAGTATGTGAAAGAACAAAAAAGTAGAAGCTATGGAGATAGATTAGATTTCTGCAGGTCCTGTAGAGAATAGAGGCTGAAGGGTCAGAATGAGTAAAGAAGCCAGAGAAGACGAGTCAGAGGAAAATTTAGAGGGTACAGTATCCTGTACTGTACCCTCTAGAAAAGACTTGGAAATAACTGTCAAAAATGAAAAAGTATCATTTAGTTCAAGTAAGGAAAAACTTGAAAGAATGAATTTATTTGATGTGGCAAAAGATACTTGTTTGATACCTTTTCCAAAGAATATCAGGAGATGGGGACAGAAACCAGAAAGCAGAAAGTTGAAGATTTTTTGCAAGGGTATAAATGCAATGTAAGCAGAAATATAGACCACTATTTAACAAAGTTCTTCCATACAGCAGAAGGATACTTACAAATATAAGGCTAAATAAAAAGCTTATTTTACTGTGTAGAAGAAGAAATTGTGTTTGACAGTATATAAAATATACTAGTGGTGATAGTATGAATGAAAAATAACTAGTAATGAAAAGCTTGACGATCCAAGAAGACAAAAAAAATTCTGAGAATTAGAAAACACCATCAGATCTGACAACTATGGAATCATAATAGAATATCCTAATAAGGCCAGGCACAATGGTGCAGTGCGGCAGCTGTGGCAGGAAATGGAGATAGCAGTTTGAATGCCACCCGGGGCAACGTAGTGAGACCTAGTTCTAAAAAATTAGCTGGGTGTGGTGACGCGCGCCTGTAATCCCAGCTACCTGGGAAACAGAGGCTGGGGATTGCTTGAGTCTGTGGTACCAGGCAATGTGAGCCTGTGGTTCCATGGGCAAAAATAGCAAGACCTAGTCTCAAAAAAAAAAAAAAAAAAAAAATCCCAATAACAGCACCGTAATAAATACAACACAACAATTTTCTAGGGCATAGATTATAGGATTACCTATTATAAGAAATTCATTTCCTAATTCTTTTTTTTTTTTTGAGACTAGGTCTCACTATGTTGCCCAGGGCTGTCTCCAACCGGTGGACTCAAGTGATCCCTAGCCTCAGCCTCCCAAGTAGCTGTAATTACAGGTGCATGCCACCACACCCAACCTTATTTCCTAATTTTTTAAAGTATAAATTCTCTAGAAATTACATCATGTGCAGGGGTAGCTACTTAGAAATCATAATTAAACATGACAACAAACTACTGTTATGAGAAAGCATAAACGTGAAGAATAACGAAAAAGAGTTAGAAATGATAAAGTGAGATACACTACATGGTGGAATCAAGTCAAGGACATTTGAGGGTGTCTTTGAAAAAGACTGGCTAGTCTTCCAATGGAATAAGAGTAAAGGCCGGGCACGGTGGCTCGTGCTTGTAAGCTTCAGCCTATGAAGCGGCCGGGGCTAGGGATCGCGGTTCAAGTCCCGCTTGGGGCCCATAGCGAGACCTAGTTCCAAAAAAATAGCTGGGTATGGTGGTGCGCGCCTGTCATCCCAGCTACCTGGGAAGCTGAGGCTGGGGATTGCTTGAGTCTGTGGTACCCTGGGCAATGAGAGCCTGCAGTAGTTCCACGGGCAAAAGTAGCAAGACCTAGTCTCAAAAAAAAGAAAGTGAGAAAGTGAGACCCAATCAAACTTTTGAGATGAAGATATAAAAAAGTGAGGAATTTCAGTAGGATGTTTTCAATGTGCTGTAGAAGAAAAATCAATTATTTCTATTTGTCAGTGGCAGCGGACTAGAAGCAGATGCTTAAGAGGCATGCAAGAAATCCTTCCATACCTATTAATGTTTAAAAGGCCAATTATGTCATATGGGAGAATTAAAGGATTAAGACATGAGGATAAAAGTTTTAATATTAGAGTGTGTCAATATTATTAAATAATAGTATGTGGATTTTCATTTGGCTTGATCAGAAAGTCAAAATTGTAACATACTAAATACAGCAGAGGATAAGTAGGCATTTCAAATATTAATGCAATCTTTTATGCATGAAGGGAGATAAGGAGAGAGGGGAAAGCCAAAAGGTTCCTTTTAAATGTCTACAATCACTATACAGAGCACTACAAACCTTGTCAGGAAACCAATGTTTGAAGCATATCATAAAGAAAGAGCAAAGGTAGTAAGAATGAGGCTTTCATTATACCTCTATCATTTATTTATGTGAGCCAAGGAAGGATATGAAACTGAGTAAGACAAGAAAAGATCCTTGAGGAATTTTTTTCTACAATTAAAGAAACAGAAAAACAAACAATTGAAAGGCCGGGCACGGTGGCTCGTGCTTGTAAGCTTCAGCCTATGAAGCGGCCGGGGCTTA
>PVHY01018615.1:0-28934 GCA_004024945.1 Uropsilus gracilis
CAAAAAAAAAAAAAAAAAAGGATACATCCGGCGTTTGTTCTACGAAACTGATGAATTATTTCTTCAGATCTATAAATTTTCTGTCACTTGTCAGTCAACTGTAAATCAGTCAACAGCATTTACTGCAAATCACAACAACCAACACTCATGGTGAAGCAGTAACCGTTGTAAGGACTTTACACATACAAGGACTTTACATTAGCTCATTGAATCTTTGCAATAATCTTCCAAAGTAGTCGCCGCTGCAAGACTGTGAGCTAGTAAGAAGGGATCCACATGGGCTGTGCTGGCATTGCATTCTGCTTGGACTCTGCCTATTTGTCTCCAGCCTACCAGGTCAGAGCTGCTTCTAACAGTAACCTGACAATACCGGACTTGTTCAGCAGGCATGGTAAGGACAAAGGTGGGAAAAGGAGGAAAGCGTGTCCCAAAGTAGGGAAACTAGCATGAGCAAAGTCTCAGCAAGCAAACAAACAAAAAAAAGGGGGGGAGTAGAGCACAAGAAGGAAATACTTGACCATCTTGGAGAGTTGGCTCTGCAGGTATAGGAAAGAGAAGGCAAGCATCTAGGTTCTGGAAGCACAGTAGCTGTGTGACTTGAAAAAATTACTTAACTTCTCATCTGTATTCAATCTCCTCGATTATAAAAAGAAGCACTATCTTAGGGATGAAAAAAATGCCTATTAAGTGCTTAAGCTAGTATCTGGCACCTAAAAGCAGTAACAATGCATGATAATCATGGGTCTTTTCCTTAATCATGACCCAAAAAGAAAAGCTCTCATTTCCAGAATTGTTATTATTTTTAACAAAATAATACCTATAATTTGAAAAAGCCAAATAGTTCTGCAGAGTCTCTAACAAGGAATAATTTCCCTGCTTCCCACTCTCTGCACCCATCTCTATCTTCCCAGAGAAAACCGCTTTCAACTCTTTAAGCTGTTTCTTCTGGTAAACGCCCTCTATGTTAAAAATTGATCAGCTTTTATTGGTGACTCTTGATTTTTCCTGCTTTTTAAAAATAGTAGTTGTTGATTGCATACAACAGGAAATGAGTACTCAGATAGCTTACAATATTTCGTATATACATGTGTGCACACATTCCATCATTATTCTGATGTTGTTATATAGAAAAAAATGTTACACTACATGTAGATTGTAACTGATTACTCCATAATTTTATACTATTATTAACACACAAACTATGTGGCTTATGTGTTTTTTCATACTTGCATAACTTTTTGGTTTTCCGGGAGCTTATGGTGTCCTTATTTTTCATCCATTTGGTTTCCCACACACCTATGAGTAATGTATCTCCGGATGCTTCACATTCATACATTTCTTATTAAACTATAAACACATCAGACTGTCTATCCCATTCATTATTTTCCTTTGAAATTTTCTTGGGTCCTATGTCTCAGTGCTCCCAATTCAACTGTGTTTCTATTACAACATTTCTGACCGGTAGTCATCTTGAGGTATCTCCTCACCAATTCTGAGAATTCTTTGTGTTGCCATGTAGTATTAAATCATCTATTTCCTGAACTTTGTCCTTTTTTTTTTCTAGGTTACCCTATCTTTATCAGTGAAATATAGCCTTCAATAACTTTGAGAAAAGAGACAAAGGAGCTAAATCATACCCTCATGCTTAAGCAACAATTTGACTGGTTATTAGGTTAGACATTTGAAACAATTTTTGTTCTGCCATTACCATCTTCTGGTTTCCAAAACTTCTCCTGAGAAAGCTTATGCTAACCAGAATGGGTTCGTTTTCCTTTCTGAATTTTAAACCCCTATATTTATGAAATCTCTGCATATATACTTGTTGCCTAAGTGCTTGGGGAGCATTTATTATCTCAAACTATCCTTTTAAACAGCATCCTGCTCATCTTGCAGAACCTTCTCTTGTCTCCTTGAGAATCTTCATTTTACTTGAACATGTTCTTCTGCACTGTTCTTTCTCCTCTGATTTTCTTCTCTTTTTCCTTCTTTTGTTCCTGTCATCAAGGTAAAGGTTTCTCAAATTTCTGAAGAAATATTTTTTCTTTGTTCGTTTTTAAAAATGAAACACTTGAATAAAAAAAACACTGTGAAACTCTGTATGCAGTTGCTGGTCTCTGTATTCAAAAGGGTATCTGGTTGTTTCTTTTGAGATTTCAGCTAACAGGTCTGTAGATCTTTTCTTTTGGAAGAGTAAATCTCCTCAGAAAAGAATACTCTACAACCTAGTCAACAATATTATCTCTCACGGATGACATGGTGGTGAGAGTTTAAGGGTATACAATGATGTTTTAAAAAATCAGTTAATTAATTTTTTAAAATAATATCTCAACCCACCTGCAGACTAGGGCAAGGAGAAAAGGGCTTCACTTACAAGGATAAGAGGGGAAACAAGAGGATTAATGATCCCTTACTCAAATTCCAACCAGTTCTGTTCCCAGCCCTATCCATTCTCCTGCCCCCAAAGGCACTGACTGACAATGCTTCCAACAACAGAATCCTACATGCTGAAGTATCTCAAACAGGTTCAATTCTTAACTTTGCCTTTTGTGGACACGTAGTTCCACCTTTTCATCGGCTTTCACACCAGGTGTTTTCCAGTTTCCAAAATTTTGTTGACATTTCTCTGTTATAACTTCCCCTCCATGGGTTTTTCTCTTTATGTTTTTTGGACTTTTTTTTGTTTTGTTATTTGCTTTTTTATACCTGAGCTGTCATCTTATAATGCTTCAAGCACGAGCAGAGACAAAACCGTGTGTTCAAGCTGCCATGTTTCTGAATTACCTCTTCTCAGGAGATGCCTTCTGGTGAGCCACTTCCATTCTATCACTGGGGTATTTGCTGTCTGGACAGCTAAAGAATGAGTATGACTGATTTATCCAGTACAATATCAGAGGGGAAAAGTGACCAAATGGTAGAAACCCTTCAATAAAGCACAAGACAAGCTATGATTAAAATGCACTCAGGAATCTATCTGGTGGGTGCAGAGCAACCTCCGCAAGAGGCCTCGTGTGCCCCATTTTGGACAGCTAAGAAAATTGATGTCAACAATATAAATACTGTTCAGCTACGCAGGATGTTCATGGAGTGTCATGTTCTGTGTTTCCTGGTCTCATCCTCTAACATCATCATGCCAATTTGGATGAGCCCTCGCTTCATTAGCTATTCAAGAAGCATTTGTTTAGTGCTGGGAATGAAGGGGAATAAGTTTCATGTAGCATCATTGTAATGAAAGTTTATTACGCTGTAAATCTGATGTAATTTCAGGGGCTTGCCGTCTTAGATGATGGATGTATTATCTGAAGGAAGAATCAAAAGAAGTGACTTCATAATGTACTCGACACAAATTCCAACAATGGATGGCCCGACTCTATAAATCTTCAGCCTTACCACTCTGACATTTCTTCAAGGTCTGCGCATACATGTAAACACACCTGTGCTCATTAAGTTTCTTATCAGCCAGGGGTGCGCCAGGATGCAATTCGCACATTCAAATGGAGTAACTGAGAAGCATTTAGTGAAAGGACTATCTGAGAGGTGGAACTGGATTTAGGGAAGCTCATTAGGAACCAGGGAAACACACAGGGGCTAATAAGAGCACAAGAACCTTTATCAGTTGTTGGCCTAAAGGTGCCAAGGGAGGGTGGCATTACCAGAATCCCATCAGAACAGTAGTTGTAGGAAACGGCTATCAACAAGGATTATGGTCTTTAAAAGACAACAGCTACCAATTCTGAAATGGGAGGGGAGTAAACCAGAATAAATACTCAGACTCCTCCTACCTTCTCTCCAGAGTTATTCTATTGGATGAAGCAAACTAGAAGCTGCAAAACAGCCATAAAGATCACCCTCCTGAATGGGGAAAGGAACTAAAAAGACACTTCTCCAAAGAGGAAATACAAAAGGCCAGCAGGCACATGAAAAACTGCAATAAGGGAAATGCAAATCAAATCCACAACGAAATACCACCTTACACCAGTAAGAATGGCCCACATCCAAAGAAAGGGCAACAAGTGCTGGCGAGGATGTGGAGAGAAAGGAACACTCTTACACTGCTGGTGGGAATGTAAACTGGTCCAATCACTATGGAAAGCTGTGTGGAGGACCCTCAAGTTAATGAAAATGAAACTACCATTTGACCCAGCAATAGCTCTTCTGGGAATCTACCCAAAGGAGACCTCAATGCTTGTACAAAGGGACGCCTGTGCTTGGATGTTTACTGCAGCACTATTTATAATTGCAAGGACTTGGAAGCAACCTAAATGTCCCAAAACAGACGACTGGATGAAAAAGATGTGGTATATATACACAATGGAGTATTACTCATCAATTAAAAATGACAAATTGGATGATTTTATGATAACATGGATGTACCTAGAAGAAATCCTATTAGCAGAAACAAGTCAGAAAGTAAAAGACAGAATTCAAATGGTTTCACTAATATATGGGACATAGGAATAGCAAACAAAAGGCCAGGAGGAAAAGTCAAAACAAGTTAAAAAACAAACTGAAGTTCACAACTTGGGGCAGGGGGGAGGATGGGTGAGGTAGGGAATGATCAGGGAGGGGAGAGCCCCAGGGATTACAAAGATATGAAATAATTATGTATATAATAAAGTATTTATTAAAAAAATTAAGTTCACAGTGAAACTGAAAAAAAAAAAAAAAAAGATCACCTTCCTGGACACAAAGAGAGTAGTAGAAAAGACAAATCAAAAGAGGCAGCATCAGTGGGTACAAGAGATTTTCTATCCTTGGTCCCACTAAAGAAGAAAGATGGAGGGGGGGACTTAAAAAAAGAGTCAGGGTTGGGGCAGGCAACACCATAAACTGACTACAAAAGGCTTCTATTGTTATATTTTATATCATTACTTTTTGCCTTAAATTTGTTCCGCCCATTTAGCTCTAGGTTCCAGGAGACTATAGGGCATGTGTTTTTGTGTCCCCAGCCAAGTGCTTAGGATACAGAGTCCTGGGTGAGGATTGAACTGAATTTATAGAAATCACATCAGCAATGAATGACCTCAGTTTCTCCATCCATGAAATGGGAATGCAGGCAAAAGGGAAAGGTCTAAAACTGCACAAGATAATAAACTTCAAAGGCTATAATCTGTGAGCTCAAAGTACACTGACATCTGGAATAAAAGGTGCTAGAAGGTCTTTCAAATATTCTTTTTTTCCTGCTCCCAGTACAGACATGTCAAAATAGGATCATATGTCCAGATGCTTTGGATCACAATAGAGAAGACAATCTGTTCCATAATAAATGCACTGCCAAGCAACAACTCTGCAGTCAGAGCATAATCAGTCAACAGAATATGCTTCTTAGACCTCAAACATTTCTCTCTCCCTTTCTCTCTTTCTCCCTTTCTAAAAGGGACACTCAAGCCCTAGGCAACATAACCACTGAGGTTTTATTATAAAATACATTTCAAAATAATGGTTGCAAGTCTTGAAAGCAGAGAAGAAGATGAAAAAGAAGAAGTAAACAAGGCCTTTTTCTCCTACTAAATGATAAATTAAAAGCAGCACTTTGCTGTTCTGCCTCATTTATTATCGCATTGCACTCGCGCGCTACAGCTAAGGTTGTGTCAGCATTTCCATTATAAACCCCTATTTTCAAGGGTTTATAATTCAGCCATAAAAATGTGCTCCAGGCTGAAACTTGCCATGCAAAAGGTCTCACTGTAGGACCAAATTTAGGGACAAATTTAGAGCAGGGAAAATGGAGTTGGCTGGGCCAAGGTTCAACATGGGAACAACAATTGTCAGTGCAATTGACCCTACTTGCAAATTCAGAGTGTGCGCTGGCTCTTCGGGAACCTAAAACCCGGACAGGAGATGAGGGGTGGAGTATCATTTGTTATTCCTTTGTGAAAACAGCCGTGATAGGCAAAAAACAGCGAGCAAGTGAGAGAGGGATCCTCAAGGTCACCGGCTACATGCACTCAGCCACTCACCGGGTACTGACTGACAAATCTACCTCACGCATCTGTCGGTGCTCTGATTAGTTGTCACCATTGTAATTTTGTTTTTTAAACAGCAACTCTTGTGAGACATGAGAAGAGGGCCGCTTGTGACCCAGAGACCTAGCCTACCCAACCATACACACGGCTATATGTGCAACCATTATTTTCTGCCATCCCTCCTCTCCTCCCACCTCGAATGGTATGGTCTGCCAAGTAATTCTTTATGGGGGTGTTTCAATCCAGGGATGTTCTAGCTGCCTTCTTCTTTTGCATCACTTTGCTTCCGCTTGCTCGTGAGTCCTATATTGAAGCTGGAGACCCCCTGTAAGTGCTGGACATGAATCTTTAAGATAATTTTTTTTTTTTCCTGACAGACTAACCTGTCTCTAAGACATCATCAGACAATGGGATGATGCATTTAGTGTGCCCATATGCTCAAAAGAAATGATAAAACCCACTGAAAACCAGAAAAATTATTTGGCACTGGCACTGTCGCCAAGGCAGAAGTGGAGAGGATCCAGACTTAACTCCTGGACTGGGAGCCAAATGAGTGGATCAGAGCTTCTCCAACCGCAGCACACACACCAGAACTCCTCCGCTTCAGAGCTGTTTCAGTAACTCTGGGTCAAGAATTTGCTTTCCTGCGGATCTCCCAGGGGACACTGATGCTTCTTTCCGGCCTGAGAAGCATACTGCGAACCTCTGGTGTCGATCTTGCAAATAAGGATCCATGTAAAGAAATGAGTGTTACAGTTTTTCAAAAGGTAAAATATTCTATAGTATTGTCACTTCAGGGGTTTTCAAAGTATCTTAAAATGAAGTCATTTGTGCTCATATAGTCCTCACAATGATCCCTAGTTTACAGATGAGAGAATGAAGGCCAAGAGCTTTGTCTAGTGCCAGGCAATAAATCAATAGCAGAACCAGGGTGCAGAATCAAAATTCCAGACACCTAATTCCACAGTCCAGGTGTGCTCTGACCTAGGCTGGCCAAGTGGTCATTCCTCATCATCCTAAGTGACAGCACGTGGGGTTCCTTCGAGTCCTGATACATTCATTATACAGCATGAAAATGGATCACTTTCCGAGTCACACAGTGCAGGGCTCAGCTTTACAGATTCATTCATTTCAGCCACAGTAACACAGACCTAAAGACATGCAATAGGTAACATGGGGAAATGGGCTCCTGTTTTCAAGTATGCTGCCCACGTGAGGCCAATGGTGGTAAAAAGAAAATCTCCACCGAAAGTATGGAGGAGGCCAAAAGCACCATCTTAGCACAACGACCAGGGAAAAGAGCTGGTACTACTATATCGCAGAAATAATGTGAGGGGGGAAAGAAAAAGACAACTGTGGACAAAATAAGAGGGGAAAGTTTTATTAATTCTAAATACGCTTTCCCCATTGGGTTTGCACAAGTATTTGTTCTAATAGGTTCCAGATGTTCAGCGGGCCTTTAAGTTGCTACCTAGGATAAAACGGTAGCTTGCCTCCTTTAAGTTAAGAAGGTGAAATTGTGGACCTCAGGGCTGATTTACAGTTTAGTTAAATCACAGCTTGGAGCATGCACCATCGGAGAATGACAAGCTGCGGGTGAAGGTGAAAACGGCTGTTACAAAAGGCTGGTGGCTCAAGAGTTAATACCAACCTTTTCTCTGACTGCAGCCTCTGTAGTAGCTAATGAAGGTAATGAAATATGACATGTAGTTTGGCCCTTGACCATGGAGTGCACCCCCGCCCCTCTGTGCCGCGAACAAAGCCAAAACAGATGTAGCGACTTCTGTATGGTTTGGGGTTGACGTCTGTTACAGAGAGCAGGTCACCATGTACATTCCCAGAACGTTTGCTTCTGACACACGCGCGGCATTATCTGAGAAAGATGCTGCCTTTGTTTGTGAGGTGGGGAGAGACAGGAGGGATGTGGTGAACAGACAGGGGGGCTGTAGACTGTATGAAAATCGAGCTCAAGTCCTCGACTATTCTTCCCTCTGGTTTGCAGCTATCCTGGGCTCCCTATTCCCCCCTCCTGCCTCTGTGAAATGGAAAAACAAAAAGAAGCCTTCTGTCCTTGGGAGGGCGGGTGGGGAGGAAGGGGAGAGAAGGGGGAGAATAAAGCCACAACTTGGCTTCAGCTAAGGAGCTTACAACAGGACTTAATATCGAAGCTCCCTGTACATTTACTGCTGACCAATTTTTTAACATTAGCACGAAGGGAGTGGAGAGGGGGTGATAGACCCTAGGGTGACTTGGATTCCTACCTCTGAAAGTCAACTCTGTTGGTCCCAATCAATAGTGTAAAGGCAGGCTCTGCTGGGTAATCATCGTCAACATTGTAGGTTTTCTGACGAGGGATGGTACCTTGCCTGGCATCGCCAGCCAGGCAAGCAAATACATCACAAGTGAATCTGTGCCTCTCACAGTAAAAGCACTTGGCTTGGCTATGCTGCTGGTGGTAATTGCAATGAGGCTACATCCAGCATCTGCACTCTTGAAGGGACACTGGATGATTTGTGTGATTCTTTTCCCCACCTAGGGAATCTCACTCAAGTTTTCTTTCCTTAAGAAAATTTCATCAGGTCTTGGCCTGGTAGGGTATCTATTTCATCCAAAGAATCACATCTTCAGCAAAGTTAGATTTAAAAAGAATAAGAGAAGGAGGAGGAAGAAGAGTCTTGACAATTGATAGCCTGTTTCAAATGTTATTTATCACTCTGGGCAGAAACATTGACATGTGCCTTTTGAAAGAGGATACTGTACCTTTAACCTTGACTCTGAATGCATTCTTAATTTGGGACGCAAGCTGAGGTTCAAAATTGGATAGCCGTTGGGTGATGGTTGGGGGGAGGGGTGTGGCTGGATTTATTTATGAGATGTGTGGAAAATGTTGACATTACATGCTGGAGTCATTATTCACATGGTACATGGCATGGGATTGGCCCTTTTAATGCAGCAACATCACATAAAAAATTTGATTTTGTCCTTTAGACAGCAGGCGGGTCTTCTGCTGCTCACCCCTACCTCCCGCTCCCACCAAAATGTAATCTTTCTGGGTTAAAAGGTCACAGGAATGTGATTTAGGTAGACTTCAGTTTTCATCAGACCCTGGAAAAGTGGGTTTGGACCGAGAACCTTTAGCAACAATAAGCTGTAGGGGAAGAGGGTGGGGGTTGCAGGGCTGACTGGAAGGAGCATCTTCTGGAAAGGGCATATTGCCTCAACCAAGCCACTCCCTTTTGCTGTGTCCCACCTCAGCTGCTTTCTGACAGTGGGGTAAGGAGCTGGCAGGGATTTGAAGCTGCTCATCAACTTGAAGATCATGTCTTCCTGAGACTTCTAAGTGTTTCAGCTTTTGTCCAATGGTGCAACAGAATCTGAAGACTAAAAAGAATCAGAGCTGGAGGGTTAAAGACCCCACACCTTTAGGTTGTCTTGTCCTTTGTTCGAAGCACCATGGCTCCCCCAATTGCATTTTATGACCACAAGACAAACCTGGGAGATGCAGGGACCCACTTTGGGCTAACTGTACCTCTGAAAGTGGCATGACTAACATATGACATGAACCTTAGCCTTCTGACCCCAAAGCCTCTCATCTTTCCTCTTCAACCAATTATTCTCTACCATTTCTGCCTCAGGTGGAAATCTAAAGGAGCCAGCACTGTGTTACATGCTTTTATCTCATTAGACAGAAATTTCTGTGATCATACAGCCCACATCCAAATCTCTATTTAATAATGTCATGGTGTACAGCGGTTCTGAGTTCAGTTTCTACACAAATGAAGAGAGGCTGACTCCATGCTCCTCATCACAAGAAATAACCAGGATCTAAAACTCCAGCCTCCAGGCTATTACAAACATACCCAGAACTGGCTGGCAGCAAAAGAGTAAGTCCATGGAAGAGCAAGATCAGTCCTGGCACAGGTACTAACTCGAATGAACATGTCCCCAAGTTGAACATTCTGGAAGGCAGGAGCTACTGTCCAGGGGGTGATGGGAGTAAGAAGCTGCATGTCCTGACCACAGTGAGGAGTCTGGAAGGAAGGGCAAACATACCCTGAGGATGTGAATTTAATGCCTACAGGCAAACTCTCCCCTGATACCAGAGACTTGAAATCTCATTGCTTCAGTGAAGCAGGTTCATTCTCTGTTTACAGGTCCCACATGCTAAGGTAGCCACAGCAGGCTGGTGAACAGCTATCATCACGTTCAAGGTTTAGGTTGGAGATATAACTGCAAGCAACACAAGCCAGAGTCCATCATCATTGGTGAAAAAAGCTCTCTGTATCATGAAAACCCCCACCACATCCACCAAGAGCAGCATGGTATCTGGACTGAACTGTATTATCATAAGGAACAGCTAGCATAACTTCAGCTAAGCTTCCAGAATTACCATTCATTTTCATATTGGTAGTTAAGCCCTTAACCAACAAACACAGGGTCAGGAATTTCAATCTTGGCCAACAAATGTTACAGAGTGAGGATGAGGAGCTTCTTCTGAGTAGAACTGATATGCAATCCTGGAGATCGGGGGGCCGGACCTGGTGACTACTTCAGCTTCTGGCCAGCTTTTGCCTTGCTCTGTAGATGCAGGCATTTGAATGCTTATATCATAACACAGCAAATTCATAAGTAGGGCCTGACCACCTACATCTGAGCTTGGTAAACAGAAGAGTTTTACATCACTTTGCATGAGCAACAGCACAGCTGGAAGAGTTCTTTCCCATATAAACACTTATCACATAACATTGCAAGTATACTATACAATGGGCATCTGATTTTCTTTTGTCTCCAAAATAAAAAACAGAGTGATGTTTTCATGATCCATGCACAGGGAGGAAAAAAAAAAAAGATGAACAAAAATACTACAAAACGCTACCAACACTAAAATTGCACAGCCATTGTTAATTTGAAGATGAAGGTAAGATCTAAAAGACAACAAGGAGGCTGCAAAGTACGAAGCCAACACAATTCTAGATATTCTGACCAGAGGAAAAAAATAATGTTGCTGGTAGCAAAAAAATGAACCAATCTCCTCATATTCTCACTGTTCCTGCTTACAGCCCGTCATCCAAGGAAAACAGCCCAGGCAGTGGAAAATTACAGTTTTCCAATAAGAGAGACCAACCATGGCTCTATAGTTTTCATTTCAGCATGGGCACACATATCACACGAGAAGGAAAACACTGGCAGACTCTAGAGTCTACCAGCACCATTGCAAAGGGGTGCGGGGGTGGGTGGGAAGGACCTGACACAGCTCTATGCTTCCCAAGGTCTCAGAAGGCTGGGGGTTGTCTCTACATATCCTAGTAATTGGAGTGGCTGGCAGGGTATCAGCCAACCAAGGTCAGCCAGAGGTCATGGCACCTCTGTTGATGGGGTCCATAATGGTCCAGATAATGCATGCTGCATGATTGAGAGTGAGAAAGGGGATGGTGACATAAAGAGGTGGTGAAGGGAACCAAAAACTGGCTCACAGCTTGTTCATGCAATCCTGTTGATAAAACCATTTTAACCCCTGCCTTGCTAGGGTTATAACACGTCCTTGATTTTGTATGTGAAGAGTTTCCAGGTTGAAGAAACAGTATCTAGGAAAAACAAAAAGCTAATCACTGTCCATGCAGACTGGTGGTAACAACCCACAGAGAGAGAGAGAAACCGTCCGAATTCCAAAGGATAGGGTCATATTTTGGATGTGACCTCATGACCTGTTTCTACAGAGTCACAGTTACAATCTTCACTGAAAAGGGTGTTTGGGGCTCCAGAGAATGAGGAAACACTGGGAGCCAGGGGCCTAGCTAGGGCTACATGGTGAGTGGTTAGGAGCATCAGACTATGTAGAAACTTGGGGCCTCAGTTTAAGGCCCAGGACTGTCAGGAGTAAATAGAAATCTGAGATGACCAGGATTTTCTAGTCTGACCCACGTTGTGACAATGAAGTCCAGAACCACACAGTACAGGATTAAGGACAACAGTAGAATGGGGCCTGCATTGAGATGGTGGAAAAAGAGCTGGGAGTAAGTGATTTCTGGCTTTTGAGGCTTTTTCTACTTCTTCATTTGGAAATTGGGATAAGAGGAACTACCATATGGATAGAACATACTGATGTATAATAGTAATATTTTGAAGATTTTCAATAAAATCTAAAGTATTAATAGCATCACAATCACTGTGATGATATCGAGACCAATTGGGCATTCAACACTGGATTCCAGTGTTTGCTATCTCACTACTTATTTATGTAACAGTTTGGAAGAAACGGTGGCAGCCGATACTGGGATTTCTCTTAAGGAGGATTTTTTTTTTTTTTTAAGGAAAATAGCCTTGATAAGAGGCTGAGGGTGAAAGAGAAGGGAAGATTTCAGAAAGTTGGAAGCTAAGGCAGTAGCTAAACTAAATACATTCAAAAAGGCAGGAATTTTAGGAAGGGGGTGCAACTGAGGAAAGAAGGAAGGACGTCTTTTAAAAAGGCAGGGCATGGAATGGGAACTGGAGTTGGAAAGAGGACCAAATGGTGATACGAAGCTGCTTTGTCCTACCAAAATCTCACACACACGCACACACACACACACACACACACACACACACACACTGTGTCTGTGTGTCCCATCACAGACAACAAAAGGGCACCTGACAGCTTCCAGGCTAAACTGATTCAGCAGAAGCAGGAGCACGGAGGCCCCAGGCAGTCAGAGGATGCATCTGTCTTTGCGGAATCTGCACAGAAGCTAGAGAGTCAGGGGCTCGGGGCCTAGTCATCTCATCTAGAGATCTTACAGCACTAAAATTCAGCCTGATGTCGGACTTAAAAATGGTCTGCTAATATTAAGTAATCAAAAACATACTCCCAGAGAACAGCAAGCGCTCCCCTATGTCCAGTGCCATGAAAGGAAGTAGCTCCAACACCAGGTATCTTCTAAGCTTCCTCTGCCTCTTGATGAGTCTACTTAACATGTATGGTAGAGTACTGAGGAAGCCCAGGTCTAGATCTGGGGTGAATGGTGTGCTACTCTCGGGGCACCACCCATGGGAGGCGAGAATCCTCCTCTTAGAGGAGTCTTGACTCTGCACTTACCCCAGGACAACCTTAGTCTCTTCTAAAAACGGTCATGATTCATCGCTCCCTCAAAGGTCTGAGGTGGTGATGATGGCAGCAGCACCTACAGCGTGGTGCTGTACAGGAAATGGGACAGCAGGATACTGGTGCAGCTGACCTATGGCTTACTTATGAGCCCGGAGGCCCACGCTGTAACACGCAGCAGGCATTTTGGATGTGGCTGTCAAGCACCCAGACCTGGGTCTGGGATTGTGGTGGGTTTCTCTGCCCATCCCGGGGGGCAGCATTCCCACCCACAAAAGTGGAAAAGAAAAAAAGAGAGGCTCCTCTTCCTGGGAATGTCAGTCATCCGGCTCCTTAGGTACTTGAGCAGATTCCCCCAAGACAGCTAAGGCCCCACATGGAATTTCCCAGGGCAAAACAAAACAGCCTCCCCTTCCTCTCCTATGGAATAAGAAGGACTCATGTGGATCCTGAAGAGTGCCCCAGCAGACTAGCAAAGGGGAAGAATGAGCCCCGAAGGCCATCCCCCAACTCCAGTCTAGGAAACTGTTTCCAGCTAAGCCAGGAAAGAGGGGGAGAGGAAAAGAGTATCATTTTTCATATTAAAAGACTCAAAATCCCCAATATGGATGTTTTCCCTTCACTGCTGAACATAAACAACAGAACACAGTGCAGAAATCCTGCCCGGGAGGGTTAGCACAGACTGGTATGTCACACAGACACGCTCAGCCACGCTGCAAGCCTGGTGCAAGGATGCTCTTCCTCGGCCCATCAATAATTATTGTAATGTATGGTCTGCCTTTTCTCCTTCTTTCTTTCTCCCCTGACTCTGAAGGCTGTCCAGAAATTCTACTCATGCCAGTTAAAATCAAAATAATGAAATGTCAGGCTCCTGCAGGAATGCAGCCCCTGGTGCTTTCATAGCTGGCTTCACATCTCACATGACCGTGACCATGTTGGCCTGCGAGCTGCCTGCCTCCAGCTGCCCCCAGGTACCTAATCGGGAGTCAGGTCCCGTCTTCTGGGCTGCCGCGAGCTGCATCTACCGTCAAAGGAGAAAAAGCGCCTGTCTTCCCTGGGGAGCGCGGGCCACAGGGAAGGGACACTCGGCTTTCTGAAGATGATTCCTGACACACCGACTCCATAAAAGGCAGATCAGCTAGTCACTCTCGTTCCTCGGCCCCTTGCCAGCCCTGGCAGTTTCAGACCCAGCGCTTCTCCCTTCAGAGCGCAGTAACTACAGTCTCCCGAAAATGAACAAAACCAACAACAGTGACACTGCCTGGAAATGAATGTTACCACTTAGACTCTAATAAAAGAGAAGTTGGAACAGGCCGTACCAGGTGCCTTTTATTTGGGCTTATATTCAATTATGGAGCATATGTTTTGCGTGGAATGGTTTAAAAGGGATGCTTATTTTCAGCAGTCACAGCTTTTATCCCCACCGGTATGTGAAATCTTCATCACTTGCTCCAGGCCCTCTTCTACCTCTACCTGAACTAGTCACCGACTCTGCTACCCAAACAATTCAAATCAGCTCACACAATTTCACAAATATTGACTGAATCCTACGCACAGGGAAAGCCCAAAACATACTTTTGGAAGGAGTGCACAAGACCACACTGGCCTCCTCAGCTAAGGGCAGGGTAACGGGGTATACATGAGAGCGGCGATAGATCCTATACTCACCACAGGCACCAGTCCCCCCCAAAGCACTGGTCTCCAACGTTCAGTTTTCTCTGAGAATTTAGTCCTGCTGGTAGCTGCATCAACCAGCAGGGAACACGAGGCAGTGGAGAGCAGGCGGGGCCAGAGTCAGGGACTATGGGTTGGAGTTTTGACATCACGGTGATTACCACCTTCACTTCGGCCATATCCCTTCGCTTCTTGTTTGCCTTTTCCATCACTGTAAAATGGGCAGACAGCTGCACGTGGTGCTCTGGCCCTCAACCATGGCTCTGAATTACCAGCAAGAGCTCTAGAAGCAGTCAGTGTTGCACTGCTAGGATCACACACACACACACACACACACACACACACACACACACACACTGGCGGGCCTGCTGGACGCTGGTTGAATTTAGAAGCCACATGTTGATGCTGTGACTGGTGCCTGTGGTTGTAATAAGCCCACAAAGACTACTCTTGTACCTCAGTGCTAGCATACCTGAGCATGGCCATTGCTGTTCTCGCTGCCTCAGTTTGCTTATAGCTTACGGTTTCTTGTAGTTAGAACATTTTGGCTTTCTCTAACAGCTTAGTCACAAGGACTGGGAAAATGTGTATTTGTATCTAGCCTCGTCATTAGGGAAAAGGCTCCCCTAAAAGCATGTGTCCTTCTGAAGTCATTCTTGTTTATGAAGGACAGTACATTAGTTCTGTTGAGGGGAACAAATGACTCAGTTACCGTGGTAACTGCTGAAGTCCGGGAAGCCTGGGACTGTGGAATCTATGCCCTAACGATCTGTTAGATGCAAAATAAATGGCATGTTTTAATTAATTTGATTCTGTATGAAACACAACTCTCAGGATGAAGCACCAGAGGGTCAAAGCTATTAGGCCATCCTGAAGACCCAGAAGAGGGTAAAAGAGACAGCGCACAGGCAATCAGAGAGGGTGCACGGGAGAGGGGCGCGAAGTACACCCCAGGTCAAACTACGGGTATTTTGCTGAATGTTTCCCAGCGTGAGCTATGTCCTTGGAATTCTAGAAGATGCTCGATCATCTTGTAATGGCCACTGCTCAATAGTCTCATGTTGCTACTCAAAAACACTAGTTTCTAACAGAAACCTAAGCATTGATACCAGATACCAGATCAGTGACCACCAGACAAACTGACACTAAAATCAGGGAGAGGACAGGAAGGGAAAGACAAACAAACAAAGGTGGCAACTTTGCCTTAATACTCAGCAGCACCAGACTCTAGTATGTTGCACAGCAGCCATAAAACACACAAATGGACATCGCTCAGCCCCAAAGTCCCTGGTTTATCATGTCCATTTTTTGAGGCTTGTCTAAGGGCTGAAAAGAGGTTTTCTAAGCAAGCTGAAGATAGAAATTACAAAAATAAGCAGAATTTATATTTGCATGAGTATATCTCCTATTCTTATAATGTGATCCAAAAAGCTTCTTTCTATATACAAAGAGCTCTTACAAATCAATAAAGAATATTCAACCAAAAAAACAGGCAGAGATATAAACAGGAATTTATAGAAGAAATGTAAATATTAAATAAATATATGAAAAATAGCAGATGTCAGGGATAGCCAGCTAAGTGCAATTAATGCAACAATGAGGCATCACTCTTGAGGTGCCATTATTGACTTACATGGTAAAACTTGAATACACTGTTGACACCTAATGCTGGGAAAGGAATTGGGGGCAAAAGCACTCCCTTTTACTAGGAAATACAAACTACCACATTTGGGAAGGTATTCAAGCAGTGCTTATGAAAGTTGGTGGTGAGTATGGAGTAGTAACATACACCTGAAGACATGGGGTCCTATATCTCTAAATTATATATAGTGTTATCAACCATTGTTGGCATAATAAAATAAATTTCCAAAAATTCATTTACCTTTGACATAATAATCACATTTACCAGAATTCAATGACAAGAAATAGATGCACCAATACATATACATAAGAAAATATGTATGAAGAGGTTTAATATTGAATATTACAGAATATAAACTTGATTCACTTCTAGGTCTATGAATATATAAAGAGGGAAATAGGGAACTACATTATACCTATTCTATGGAAATTTTTGAATTTACTAGTAAATAAATAAATAAATAAGTAAGACCTAAAAGGTGTTCACTCATATTAGTAAGCGTTCTAAATTACACTTCAGAGTAATGTGTGCAATATGATGTTATTTTTAGAAAATGCTTTAAAAGTGTGTGTGTGTATGTGCATTAGATTATGGTATAGAGAGATTTCCACCAAATTGAAAAATTAATAAAAAGAGTGGTAGGAATCAGGAAGAGAAGTGAAACTTCAATTTTCCTTATTGAATATTCATCTATCTCTGTATTATTTGACTTGCTACAATAATGTTTCGATAAAAAAAACAACAGCAATAAAATAAAAATGTCAAAGATAAAAACAACAACAACAACAACAAAAATGACACCAAGTTCTAGCAGTTTTTCCAGTTAGGATATACAGATCTTAAGCCAATCAGGGAGAAATCCATGGTCCAACAAGGCATCTCTCACATAGTTGACACCTGGCAAATGTTGTTGAACTAGTGAATACCAAACATTCAAAGAGATTTACAAGTGTGGTTGAAAGGTCTAATTTCAGGATCCATGAAAGGTAACGCCTTAACCCCCCCCCCCAACGCTGTCCTTTAAAAAACAAAACAACTAAGTATCTGGAAAATGGTTTGATATAATTTACAACCCTCGGAGGCCCTTTAGAAGCTTTGAACACCACAGCAAATGTGAGTCTCTGAACACAAGTTAAGAGTCTTGGTCAACACCTAATGCAAGTCTTAGTCAATGTCTGGGCCCACCCAGGAGGAATGCAGCTGATTGTATTTCATTTGGGAGGGAAGACAGAATTCTTCACCTTTCTGACATACTGAAGCTCTAAAAAGTTGTTTTGCATTATTCTCCATCTATAAGAAAAATTTATATGGTCAAAACACTCTACACACATTGACATAACAATGTTATATACTTATATGTCACTTCTAACACAAGTGAAGGCACATAGAGTCAGTGTATTATCTGCTGTTTCTCTGATACTGTATTTGAGATAATACATATGTACAAAATACACAGCTCCATCACTGCAGTTGCAAAAGTTTTTCATAGAGACCTATTCATGTATCTGGTATCTGTTCAATATTCCTCTCCCCCTCAAGACTGCCACCTCCTATAAGCAGTCCAGGTTGTCTTCATTTCTGCACATCAGAGATACTCAGTCACCCAAGAAGAGATGAATGGCTGGATGAGGGGAAATCATTCATTAGTCATCCACTTATGCAACAAAGGTATTGAATACCTATGATGTGCTACTCATTGCTATGGACAAAAGGATTAAAGTTCCTGCCTTCTTGAAGCTTACACTCTAGAGAGGGGCAGATAACAATCTGAAACACATACAAATTAATGGTTGGTGGCCTGTGAAGAAAAGCACAGCAGAGTGAGGAGATGGGGGTCATAAGGGAACATTGTTAACTTGGACAGTCAAAGAAGACCTTTCTAAGATGGTCACACTCAATGAGAGAGCTGAATGGAATGAAGGAGTGGCTCAGTCGTGTAGACCTGGCATGAAACATCCTAGACCAAGGGAAAAAGCAAGGCCCTCAAAGGCCCTCAGCTAGGAAGCTCAGGAACAGCAAGGAAGCCCATGGAACCACAGGACAGTAATAGTGAGGCCACCGTTAGAGGTAGAGCCAGGCCCTGGACAGGGAGGGTAGGACATTGAAGGGGCCACGCTGTGACATTCTATTGTCAAGTCTCAGGGCCTCTCCCTAACACTTCACCTTGACTTCTTCATGGCTTCCCCTTTTCTTTTCCATCATCATCTTTACAACCTCCATGTAAAGTGCTCTACCTTTTAAAAAACCAAAGAGAGCAATTGCCCCTAACCTGCCTCCAAGGGTCCTCTTCTCACCTTGTTAGGGTCTTAATGGTTCCAGACTAAAAAGAAGCTGTCTTTCCGCCAGCAGATTTGAGTACAGCCTGAGTGAGTGGCAGTGTTCCATCCAATTCCAGCCACCAGGTGATGGAACAAGAAGGAAGGAGGAAATGTCACCAAGCTTTCACCCCAGGAGATTTAACACAAGATTTAACAAATGACTTAACAGAAATCAGAATGTGAAAAAAATTCTAATGGCTACCAATAAGCACTATGAATTCAAAAAGGACATGGCCACGTCTACTATACATGTCCAGGCAGACAGCAGGGAGCACTGGCATTTGAGACACATCATCATCATAGCAGGTGCCTCAAAAGCTGAGCTACATGCACGCACAATGATACGCATCTGACACGAGTCCATGCTCTCACTGACACCCTGGGTTTTTTCCCTCCTCCCCTCCCTCTTTCACTTTTTCAGCCCAGGAGCATTAAGATAATTGATTTAAATTTGGGGAAAAGTCCAAATTAAGTGTGACAAGTGTTTTGGAAATCTCTATAATCATCAAGTTAATTGCATCAATATAATCTGTTAAATGCTCTTTAAAAAAAAATCCACTTTCTAAAGTAAGATACTTTTACCTACACACTCAGGATTCTAGCAACTTACTTTCTTTCCTACACACCTTTCAGGTAGGTATTATGCCAAGCCCTATGCTAAATTACATTTTTAATCTCATTCACCTTAATTGACCCCAAATCCCCATGAACCAGGTACTATTATTACCACTATTTTAGGCTAGCCTAAGGTCTATAATTTATTCCAACTCTCATGCACAGTGATGGAAGATCTGGGTTCAAGGTCAAGTAATAATGCCCATGCTCAGGAACTCACACTCAGTCACACTAACTTTCAAGCTCACTTTCCTTCTAGGAGCAGGTAGAGGCAGGCAGTAGTGTGCCATTGAAAAGTCCAAAGACTTCTTGAGAACACTCCATGATAAAAATTTTGAAAGAAGTGGGAAAAATGGTGAGGACCATCACCCTGGATCATGAGTGAATGACATTACCAGAATGAAATCACTGCTTTGGGAGAATAATCAAGAAAAGAATGTTGCAGGGAATCCTGCTGAAGTTCTTTCACTTCTCTCTTTTTGAAAGAGAAAGTGATAGTGGATTACTTGCCCTGCATTTTACTGATGTTACTCTATTATTGTTACTATTACTGAATAGCTTTAAATATCAAGAAGAAGAAAGAATGGACAAGTTAAAAGACTGATGTGTAAGTTTCTATAAAAAAGGACTCATTAGCCTCTCTGGGTTCTTGCTTTCAAGAGGGCCTCAGCCACGTGCAGCTATTAGCTGCACCAACTGCGCCTTGTGTGTGTTCAAGGACAAAACCATCAAGAAGTTTGTCATTCAAAACATAGTGGATGCCGAAGCCCTCAGGGACATATGCGAAGCAAGTGTCTTTGATGCATATGTGGTTCCCAAGCTGTATGTGAAACTGCATTACTGTATGAGTTGTGCCAGTCACAGCAAGGTGGTTTGGAATCGTTCTCATGAAGCTCAGGACAGAACACCCCCACCTCGATTTAGACCTGTGGGTGCTGCCTCCAAAGCCCATGTAAAGAAGCTAAGTCCTTAAACATGAAAAACTCCTCTGGGCAAAAATTAAATGGAAATTACACTTAAAAAAAAAAGGACTCATTATATCTATGTATCTAGCATACAGAAGAAGAAGGATGAATGGATAGATTGAGAAGCAGACAAATGGACAGACAGACAGACAAACACATGGCCTCAGTATCTAACCTAGAACTTTACAATGTTGGGTACTGAATCAAGTCAGTTGAATGGTGTTGAACAGAACCAGTCTGAAAGTAGTATATCTGCATGGAAGTAACCTGAGTAAAAAAAAAATATAAGATGACATTGGTTATATGATGTTTTTGGTTATATGATGTGCAACCACATAAACATTTTAGTTTAGAGGCAATTGAAAGGATGCACTGACTTGAGTCTCCAAAAAAAAATCAGAGAAACCATTTTAAAGAGAAAGAATTTCAGGCTAGGAAAGCACATAGAATGTTCAGCATGGATAACCTGCAAGAGCAATAACCTGGCATTTTAAGTAGCCTTAGAAAGAATGTGCTGAGAAATGTTCTCCAAAGGTGACACACAGACATCCAACAGGTCCATTAAGAGGTGCTCAAGGTCACTCCTTATCAGAGAAATGCAAATCAAAATCACAATGAAATACTTGCAATTTAGATCCCACACCTCTTATAATGACTATGTGTAAAAAGACTGGGAATAACAAGTGTTGGCAAGCATGTGGGCAAAAGATGGTACCTGACAGCAGAAATGTGAATGCTTTAAATATCAAATATTAACAGCTGTGATAATCAGTATGGACGCTCCTCAGAAACTTTAAAACAGGACTAGAATAAGATCTGGTAACTACATCTTTATCCAAGAGGGGAAAAAATTCACTACCTCAAAACAACATATGGACCCACATGTTCAATGCAGCACTATTTACAGAGTCAAGACATGGAGACAACTGAAACATCCACTGATGGACGGAAGAACCAGGAAGATATGGCATGCATGCAATGGAATACTATTCAGTGATCAAAGAGGGAACTTTTGTTAATTTCACCAACATGGATGGCCCTCCAGTGTACTATTCTCACATGTAAAATAAGCCAAAGAAAGATAAACATTATATGATCTCAACTCTATAAAAAAAATCTAAAAAAAAATAATCTGAAGTTATGGATGCAGAGAACAGATTGGTAGCTGCCAAAGGCAGGGGGTGGGAGAGCATGGAGAGGGTGAAGGAAGTGAACAGAATGGGTGAGGGTGTAAAATAGTTTCAAAAAGGAAAGCACCTGCTGGAAAGGGAGCCTGGGCCCGAGGACAGACACTCCCAAGTTAAAGCGTCAGAGCAAACTGCTCTTTACAAAAGCATCTATAATGCTTTTGACTGACAGCTGATGACTGACAACGTGCCTGATAGATTTTGTCCTATCACACATGTTGCTTGACTTGGGACTTTTGTCCTATCACACATGTTGCTTGACTTGGGATTGCTGTTGGTTTTGCTCCTTGCTACTTGTGATCATTCTGTAAGGCTTTTGTAGCAAACAAGTACAAGGGTACCTGGAAAGAGTTAAGGAAGCAATGGAAAGAGAATCCAAATGGCAGATTCTTGCTCTCCTCAGCTACCAGAAAGAGGTGACTCCACCACAATCCCAAGGTGTAGGTAGAGTTCTCAGGAGGAATTAAAAGGCCTCTTTAAGGCTATTCCTGAGGCTAAACACTCTTTCCAGTGACAAGCATCATCAAAGCTGTAATACAGGTCAGCTCCCAGAGCAGAGGTAGCATGCAGGGCTGTGGCAATTCCCTGAAGTGGCCATGGATGACCAGGGATAAGGCAGCCTGGTGCCCAACTTTTTTCAAGGCAGGCACATAACCTTAATTGAGCCAAACTAGGCCCACTAGCCACACAAAACTCTGAAACCCTGCCTAGAGTTGTCACTGATTTATGAAGTACACTCTGTCCTGCTCTGTTTCATGGGCTTCAGCTCATGGAGCCTACTTCATCATTTAAATGATTAACAAGGGAAGTGCCAGGGGAGTTGGTAAAATACAGGATCTTAAACGAGGGAGAGAAGAGTATGTATCATCTGTCAATCACCCCACTCAGCCTCTGATCTGTGATGCTAAACATGCACAGAAGAGGGGACTTTAATATGAGTTTCTTCTCTGACTCTGGACATATAGATCCATGCTCTCCTATGATCATCACAACACTACTTACAATAGTCAAGCCATGGAAACAACCTCTGTGATCAAACAGAGAGGAGTAGATTAAGAAGATGCAGTATATTTACACAATAGAATACTATTCAGCTGTAAAACAATGGAATCTTACCATCTGCAACAACACGGAAGGAACTAGAGAGGATTATGTGAAGCAAATAAGCCAGAAGGAGAAAGACAAATATCAGATGATTTCACTCATATGTGAAATATAAAGAAACAAAACAAAGGAACTGAGAAAAGTAAATCAAAATAAACTCTTGGAATCTGACTGCAGAATTGAGGCTCCCAGAAGGGAAAGGTTCAGCTTAGGGCACAAAGGAAGAAGGGGGTACAGCGGACAATGGTGGAGGTCTATGGGTCCTTAGCTGGAACATGTGATGTGGGAAAATACATCTGAAGAGAATAAATATTTATAAACATATAAATATTCATATAAATATAAATAATGCTATAAACCAATGTTACCTAAATAAAATATTTTTTAATTAAAAACTTTCTTCATTTCCTAAACCTGACCTTGCCAATAGTTTTCAGAAATCCTAGTTAGTCTGAAGAAAACATCAGCCCTAACCCATATTTTCCTGCTGCTGCTGGCTCCTACCTCTGGCTCCTACCTGCTGCTCCTATTTCTCTTGACTTTGTCTTACTTTGCCTAGTAGTCATGCAAGGAAATAAAAGAATTTTCTTGCAACCTTCTTATTATTATGTCTGTCCCCTCATCTCTTGCAACAAAGTGGAAAGCAATTCTAGAAAGGAAAAGTTAATTACCTACACTCTGACCTTAGAAAGTTCTGGCTGTTGGACACTAAATCTGAGACCTATGAGATAGTATTTAGTTGCTTCAGCCCAGGCACAGTCCTAGCCTACTTATCCTACACTTATCCTAGACTACTACCCTTAAAAAAAAAAAAAGCAAAGAAATTGCATGACTCATGTCTGACTCTGAAAGAATGAAGTTGTTAACTTGACTAATGGAACAATATTGGAGGTACTTGGACCCATCACGGAAAGTCCCCTCTCAAAAATAATCAAAATACTTCTATTTCACAACAACTCAGTTTCAAACACACATTTTAAAAATTCTTTTATTTCATAATAAAGCAAATATAAAGTCTTTTGCTACTTGATTATTAACGTATATAATTTTAAGGGTCCTTTTCAACTCCAAAATTCAGGAATTAATTTATCTTTGTCAACTTCCCACTATTTTGTTGAATTATTTCAGATGATAATAATACTTCAAGCTTTTATAGCATTCCATTTATCATCTTACCTGATGTTCACATAATCCTGTGAATGATGGCATTTATTATTATTACTCCTGTTCGTCAAAGAAGAAATGGATGCTAAAAGAGCGCAGGCAAGGTCATTCAACTAAAATCCAATGTCTATTCAACTATCAGAAAAGTTGCAGGACTGGATTCAAGTCCAGACTACTATTAACTGGTTGCTTGGTCTTCAATAAATTACTTGTCCAGCTTCATTATCTTAGTTCGTAAAAGAGGTTAGTTAACTACATGATCTCCATGGTCTTTCAAAAACCCTAACATTCTATAATCCTATCATCCTATTTTGTCTCTGTTCTGGGCTTCATATATGCATCTAAAAATAAGAAGACAATATGAAGCACCCAAGAGAACAAGGAGCTTAAAAACAAGGAGCTTGGTATGAACATACAAAACACAAATACACCAAAAAGGGTGGGAAATTGTGATCAAAAGCTTATTAGCACGCTCACATAATCTCTCCCATTGTGGCATAAAAATGTCAGAACTCACACTTTCCAATGAAAATTAATTAATATCTTTGTGCTTTCAATATGATGAAACCCAAACTGGAATGGGCTTTTGGCTTAGTTCTTTTAGAGACCACATCTAGTTCCCGCCTTTCTTCTGAATGGAAGCACTCAATTTGAGATACCTGAGTCTCCCTTGTGGAATGTTCATACTCATCTCATCTCGCTGTGTGATCTGAAAGTGACACACACAACCTAAACTTCTCAGGGCACATCAAAGCCACAGAGTGGCTCATGCCCATGAAAGCATCAAAGTTGCTCTTCCGTCCCTTCCCTTTCTAACAGGCAGGAAACTACCGAGTTCATAATCACTTTGTTCACTCTGCTGTGATTGTCACTTTGGGAGAATTCAGTGGTTTATCACCATTTGGAGAGCCCTGTCCAATTCCTTAGCCTCACTTGGCTCTGGCTGATTTTGAACAACTCCAGCTGAATATTCCTAAGTATTGAGACTGGGATGAGATTTTTCCTGTTTTGTCATTGCAACAATTCTATCACCATCCACTTTTTACAGCTGGGGCAACAGGGGCAGAGAGAGGTTAAACAACCTAACCCTGGGGCACATGGCTAACAAGTGGTAGTCTGGGGTTCAAACCCAGACGTTGATTCCAAGCCCACAGTGGCTTCACCACCATGCAGCTGCCAGCTCATCCATGAGGCAGGCAAAGGAGAGCACGTTAGGTACTGAGCTCCCCATCACTGGTGACATTTAAGAATAGGCTATGCTTCCACTTGGCCTTAAACTCTAAAATATTTGGGTAATAAACTCGAGAACCTCCTGCCTTGAGAACTTTTCTGCCTGTCCTTGCCCTTCCTCTGTCTTCCTGACACAAGAAAGAGCTCTTCTCTTAGTTTCCATTACACTGATTATATTTCCATTACCGCATTTATCACACTACACTACAGTAAATGGTGTTCTTCCTCCTCCAGAAAGGCTTGCAAACTGGCTGCCTTTGCTGATTCCTAATCATAACAAGTTTATTCGGGTACATTTATCACGTTACAACAAACAGATGAGGGAGTACTCCCTGTTCCCCACAGTTGTCCTCACTCTCCACTTCCCTGCCAGGACACAAGCTGTATTATCTTGTGACCTCTGATGAGATTTAAGATATAAATTTTTATAAGAAATGCCCCCTATAAGAAGTATACTATGTCTTGCTCATTTTAGTAGCCTCCCTGCACCTAGTGCAGAAGCAGAAAAAGTAACTCAGTAGATTGATGAATAAGTGAATGAACACATGAAGATGGCCAGGTAGCCTAAAGATCCTGTGAGCACAAAGGTGGCAGATAAGGCAGCAACTCATTGAGCAAATTCCCAAAATGGGAGCAACCTTAATCTCTTTATGCCTGTTAACTCAATTTATAAAGCAGCTATGGTAATACTTACCTACTTCTCACTAGGGTGCCACATGAAATAATTAGTTAACATTGTAAGGCATTATCCAAACTAAGTGGTAGATATTAGCGAGACTGTGAATGCTCAGCTTTGGGCTTCCAATGAATCCACCTTCCGTAGAGCAGTCACACTAAACACCAAGGTTTACCTGGTTTGGGATTCTGCAAACATCCACCTTCCAAACCAGGAATCAACCTCTTTCTCAGAGCAAATCAATTCTCTCTAATTCTCTCTTATTCTTCTATCCTTTCTCTGTTTGTGCCATTTCTGTGTCCTCCCTCCCTCCCTCTCTCCTTCCCCCCCTCGTTCTTCGTTCCCTCCCTCCCTATCTTTGTTGCTGTGTCTCACTTGACATGACTATTTGGGTAGAAGGTGAGATACACTGATCAGTGAGTCAGAATTCTCAAATGCAAGGGTTGCCAGGCCACTACCCTTGGGAGAGACCAAGGATTGTGAGCACTCACTCCATATTTTAGCATGTTTTCTTTCTTGGTGTAGAAGTTGTGAGCAGATGAAAGTCGATTGAGCTATGCGCTTACTATTCATACACTTTCCTGCTGTATGCTGCTTTTCAGTAAAATGTTTTTAAAAAGATAATTCAGTCCAGTACATCCGAAGGGGTAAGATTTTCTATCTCTGAATCATATATAGTATGATAAACAATACCATCATAATAAAAGAAAATTAAATAAAGGAAAATAAAAGGAAAACACCTCCCTTCACATGCTAAAACTTAGAACCCTTTTCTCACTTATTTCAGTGCTTTTCCCAACCACCAGCTCAGAGGCAAACACCTCACAAATCCTCTCTTTGTGATCATCGCTAGATAGTAGAGTACTTGTTCTGAACCAGAAGATGACCATCTCACTGCGCAGTGGTTATTAGCACAGCTTCCTTCCTTCCCCCTACCCCAGACCCAGGAAGTCCTGCCATGGCCAAGGACTCCTTCCCGCAGCCAGGCACATGTCACGGCTATCAGCTGGGTCCCTTGGCAGCTTGGCTCCAGGCAAGATTTGTTCCCTTGTTTGTCTGGAGCTTTGGTTTTAATTTGTAATGTTTGCTTAATCTACTATTAGTTGTGCTGAATTTAATTTAACTCATTGTAGCAATTCATTTCTTTCAATCTTCTATTATTGGGTATCACTCTTAAGTTGTAAGTGATTTTGTCTTCTCTAATCATCATGCTGGAATCTGTCTCTGTTGGCCTAGTTATTCCTCTTTACAAATAACATCTGCAGTTAAATATATATGATTGTATGCATGCATGTGTGTGTGTGTGTGTATATATATATATACACACACATATATATAATACATACTTTTCTATTATATCTATTATAGTTCTTTTAAGGGTTTCCTAGTCTATATATATATATATATATATATATATACATATATATACACACATACATATATGCATACATATATGTTTATGTACTTAACATGTATGTAGATCATATGTATTTACTGCAAGGAGAGCAAAATGATGGGAATGCTGAATGTCATCTCTAGCCTCAATTTTTCCATTAGAATCTACATTTTAAATTTTATCAGACAAAGTGATAACAAAGTGTTGCTTCTACCCCCACCATAGTCAGCTGGTATATAGAGAAACCAGAGGAACCAGACAGACCCTTTATCTAAATTCTAAATACTATAAATCTAGAAAACCAAAAGCAAATATATAGCAATTACACTTAAAACAAACAAAAATAACCAAGCATGTCTATTAAGTAGGATCATCTAGATGGTTGTGATCATGCCAATTTATATCAAGAAGCAATCATGGAATCTTCATGATGTAATAGCAAAGTAGTTCATCTGGTAAACCTTTTGTAAAGAACTCTTTATAGACAAGCTCACAAGTGTACACTGCATTTTTCAAAGGAAACTTAGTTTTTCCTTTTACTGAAGACCTTTTGACCTTACTCCAATCAAGACTTCTTGAAAGTATAGGTTGCATCCCACGTATACCAAAATACTAGTATTCTTCATATTGCAAGTAATTCAGCTTATTCCAGAATCTCTGAGGAGTGGGGGAAAGTCACCATACATAAAAGCAGGTTAACAGTCACCAGTTTTAGGGAACACTTGTCTAATTGAAGAACACCAGATAGCACATAGCATGTGGATCCAAGTACATACAAGGCACTGACTCACATGTCTAAACTATATTCAATACTGGCCAAAAACACAGAGCAATGAGAACAGTAATATCCCATCCAGTTCAACTTCCTTAGCTCTGTGCAGAAACATGCCACCAGGCTGTGAAGTTCACAATTTCAAGTAGAGCAGGTAGTTCTTCTGCTTTAGGTATATACCAGGATTTGTGAGTTCTATATCCAAATCCCATCCTTAGTATACACCTGACTTTAACCACAGACACCCCATGTAGGAAGTCCTTATGAAGCCCTTAAAAATGGCCCTCAAACTTTCAAGCTCCTAGGATAATTTCCACCTAACTTTAACTTTTTAACCAGACCATTCACATTGCATTAATGGGGTAGAAGTTACCTAGAAAGACCTACAAGGACCCATGTCACACCTGCTGTTTATCTGTCTTCAAATTCCCAGTGAAACCAACCTCATAGAGACTGCGGCATTTCTTCTAAGTCAAATATATCAATATACTGCTAGATGATAATACAGACATAGAGAGAGCTGTTGATTACAGACAACGTGGACATACAGAGATAGCTATAAATGATATACAAAAGGAAAGAGATATGAAATGTCAGAACTAGATCCCTTTCAGCTCTGTCACGCTCCACTAAACCATCTGGCTGATACTTGGGAGGGAGATATTTAACATTCAGTTTTGGAGATGACAGCCATGACACAGTAAATACTGTAATACTCTTTGTGCACAAACTGTCAAAAGGAAGTGTATGGAAGGGTTAAATTTGTCACATGGATGCATTGCAAGGTGACTGTGCCATCTCTCTAAGTAAAGGATCAGCTAACAAGGCCCATAAACAAAGTCTATCTCATCACCAGTTTTAATAAATGAATTTTTCTTGAAACAAAATCACTCATTCGTTTAGGTGCTGCCACAGCTTCCATTAAACAATGGGGTGGGGGGTGTTTGAGAACTTGAAAAAGAGATTGTATGGGTCACATATTTGCTCTCAGACCTAGCACTGGAAAAGTTGGCTGACTCCCAATCCAACAAAAAAGGCTTCACTAAGAGGAAAGAAAGAAAGAAAGGAAGGAAGGAAGGAAGGAAGGAAGGAAGGAAGGAAGGAAGGAAGGAAGGAAGGAAGGAAGGAAGGAAGGAAGGAAGGAAGGAAG
>PVHY01018616.1:0-28927 GCA_004024945.1 Uropsilus gracilis
AAAAAAAAAAAAAAAAAAAAAAAAAGGTGTCCCTGCTAACAGAAGGGAAGGGGCTTTTGACATACTTTACACACAATTCTGCAGGCTCTACTTTTTCTTTATCAAAAAAGGACCTTAGAGGTGCTAGTTAGTTTTCACTTGTGATTCTTGCTTAAGTTGTTTTTTCACCCCCCCTTCAATCAAGAAGACACTGGGCTGGCACTCTGTGCGCTTCCTAGAATAGGGCATATCTCATCCCAACCCCCTCCAGCCAGACTCCTCTCCCACCTCCAAAGTGAATCATCCTACTCCCCCCCTCCCCAGGGCACTTTAAGATCTAAAACAGTTCATCTCTTTTGTATTGCCTACTTATAAGCACAATGACATCCTATTAGTCTCTTTTGAACCTCTTTATTTCTGAGATACAGTGTTGTAATTTCTCCTCCTTTTTAAATTATTCTGTATAAGCCCCCCCATCCTTATAGTTCTATTAGAAGACTATCTTTTTAATTTTTCAAGAAACAAGTTTTAGTTTCATTGGTATTTTTTCCTTTTTTAAAGGAAAATGTATTCTATTATTTTTTCTCCTTCCACTGGTTTAATTTTGTTTTCCTAATTCTTTGTATATAAGGAGACATTATTTATTTGAAACCTTTCTTTTTTCCTTAAAATGGTCTCTATTGCTATATTTCTCCCTCTTAGTGCTGCTTTTTTGCTTCTGTTGTGTTGGTAATTCATATCTTTATATCCATTTGCTTCCAGGTTTTTAAAAACTTTTTTGTTCTTTTTTGTTGTATTGGTTAAAATAAAAATCAATATTGTCTTATTTAGTCTCTACATATTAAAGGTTTTATTCATTTTTTGTGTTTGATTTCTTGTTTTATACCATTGTGATCAGAGAAGATACTCAGTAACTTCAATTCATTAACTTATTGACTCATTTTGTCACCCAATATTTAGATCAGATCCTTGAGTATGTTCCATATCTACTTGAAAAGAATGTATTCAACTGTCTTTGCATGTGGCACCCTTTATCTCTTTGCCCATCTGTTTGAATTCCTCAATAAACTGTCACCTTGTTGATATGTCTGTTGATACAGTGCCTGTGTAGATGTTCCCTATTATTACTGTCTTGCAACCAACATCTTTTTAGATTTATTTCTAGTTTCCTTATATATTTCATCACTCTTTTACTTGATGTATATACATTGATGTACTGTCCTTCTGAAGCATTGTGTGTTTAAGCATCATTTAAAGTTCATCCTTGACTCTTGTTTACCTCTTTTATCTGGAAATCTATTTTATTTGATTTTTGATTTAAATATATCTGTCCCTGTCTTATTGAGGATTCTGTTTATTTTTAAGGATATTTTTTAATGTTTATTTATTCTGTTTTTATTGATTATATGTATTTTCTTACATTGTTGTATATGCCAAAGTTCTCCCACCACTATGTCACCTGTGAATCATCATCTTAGTCAGTTGTACTCATCCCTTCCCAGATATTACCCTCCTTCCCTTCCTCCCTTCCCTTGCTGTATTCTTTAGTTGAATTATCAGTTTGTTAATTTTAACTTTTTCTTGTCCTGTTGTTTCTTTCTCCTATATCCCACATAAATGAGACTGTTTGGTATTTATCTTTATCTTTCTAGATTATTTCTGCTAGTGTGATTACTTCTAGCTCCATTCGTGGTACCACAAATGACATGAATTTGTCTTTTCTGACTGCTGAGTAATACTCCATGGTGTAAATATGTCAACAATTTTTGATCTATCCATCATTTGGGCATTTGGGTTGTTTCCATATCCTGGGTATTGTAAGCTGTGCTGCAATAAACACAGGGGTGCATGTTTTCTTTTTTTCTTTTCTTTTATTTTTAGCAACTTGATTGCATACACAAACACACACAAAATGCATTTATACTTTACATCATTGTCTACCTCAAGGTAATTCCATGACTTTATCTCCCATGAATCATCTTAATTTCTTGTGCCCATCCCTCCCCGATTTTATTCCACTGCCCATCTCTTGCTCTATGCTTCAGTTGTGCTGACAGCTTTAAATTTTTCTTGTGATTTAATTGTTTTCCCTGTATCTCACATATAAGTGAGACCATGCTGTACTTCTCATTTTCTTTCTGGCTTATTTCTGCTAACATGATTCCTTCTAGTTCCATCCATGTTGATGTGAATAACATGTTTGTCTTTTTTATTGATTAATGAATAATATTCTCTTGTGCAATTATACAGCAACTTTATAGCCCATTCGTCAGTTTGGGGTCATTTGGGTTGTTTACATAGCCTGGCTATTGTAAATAGTGCTGCAATAAACATCCAACGACAGGTGTCTTTTTTGATTAGTGTTTTTGTATCCTTTGGGTAAATTCCCAGAAGTGGATTGCTGGATTGAATGGTAGTTCCATTTTCATTAGTTTGAGGGTCCTCCACACAGCTTTCCATAGTGGCTGAACCAGTTTGCATTCCCACCAGCGTTGTAAAAGTGTTCCTTTCTTTCCACATCCATGCCAGCATTTGTTGTTGCCTGTTTGTTTTGTTTGTTTGTTTGTTTGTTTTGTTTTTAATATGGGTCATTCTTACTGGTGTTAAATGGTATCTTACTGTGGTTTTGGTTTGTATTTCCCTGGTTATTAGAGATGTCAAGCAGTATTTTCATATTCCTATTGACCATTTGTATTTCCTGTTTGGAGAAGTGTCTTTTTAGCTCTTCTCCCCATTTTTTGACTGTGCTTTTTGCTTTATTTTTGTTATGTTGTCTGAGTATTGTAGATCTTTGTTATCAGACCCTTATCACTTGTATGGAAGGCAAAGCTTTTTTCCCATTCGGTTGGGCCTATTTCTGTTTTGGTTATTCTCTCTCTCTCTCTCTCTCTCTCTCTCTCTCTTTCAGTATAGGAGCTTTTTAGTTTGATGTAGTCCTTGCTCTTTATATTTTCATTCATTTTTTAGCCTCTGTAGATGTCTTTTGAAATAGTTTTCTGAAGTTTAAGTCATGGAGTGTTTTACTTATATTTTCCTCTAATTATTTTATGGTTTCAGGTCTTATGTCCAAGTTTTTATCCATTTTGAGTTGGCTTTTGTACATGGTGTGAGGGAGTAGTCTATATTCATTCTTTTGTATGTAGCAGTCCTGTTTTCCCAGCACCATTTGTTGAAGAGACTGTCCTTGTTCCACTTTATGTTTTTTATCCCTTAATCGTAGATTAGTTGATCATACACATGTGGCTTTATTTCTAGACTTTCAATTCTGTTCTGTTCTGTTTCAAATACACATTGGTCTGTGTGTTTGTTTTTATTCCAGTACCATGCTGTCAAATTTTTATGGCTTTGCAATATAATTTAAAGCCCTGGAATGCAATCCCTCCATTCTCTTTTTGTTCAGGAGAGGTTTGGCTATATCAGGTTTTTTATTATTCCATGTGAATTTCAATAGTATTTATTCCATTTCCTTAAAGAATATCCTTAAGATTCTTATTGGAATTTCATTGAATCTATAGATTGTTTTTGGTAGGATGATCATTTTGAAAAATGTTTTCCTATCCATGAGCAGGGAAAGTCTTTCCATTGATTTATGTCTTCTGTTTCTTTTAGCAATGTTTTATAGTTCTCTTTGTACAGGTCTTTCACGTCTTTTGTTAAGTTTATTCCCAGGTATTTAATTTCAGTTGATGCAATTGTAAATGGAGTGGTTTTCTTAATTTCTTCTTCTTCAGACTGATTTTTCTACGTAAGAAGGCAACTGACTTTTGTGCATTGACTCTGTAACTGGCTACATTACTGAAATGGTTTATTATTTTCATTAGTTGTTCTGTGGAATTTTTAAAGTTTACTATATAAATTATCATGCAATATGCAAACAGTGATAGCTTTACTTCTTTCCCTATTTGGATTCCTTGTATGTCCTTCTCTTGCCCTATTGCTCTACCTAGGACTTCATATTTAAAAAAAAATTGATTAAATAATTTATTTATAAATAAATTTCACATCTTTGTAATCCCCTGGGGTTCACCCCCCATCCTTGCCCATTCCCACCCTATCCCACCCACCCCTACCCGAGTTGTGTCCTTCATTTTGTTAGCTTGCTTTGACTTTTCTTCATGGGTTTTTATTATCTTTCTCATGTCCCATATAATAGTGAAACCATTTGGTGTCTTTTTCTTTTTGACTTGGTTCTGCTAATATTATTTATTCTAAGTACATCCATGTTATCATAAAATCATCCAATTTGTTGTTTTTAATCGATGACTAATATTCCATTGTGTATATATACCATATCTTTTTCATCCAGTCATCTGTTTTGGGAAATTTAGGTTGCTTCCATGACTTTGCAATTATAAGTAGCGTGACAGTAAACATCCAAGCAAAGGTGTCCTGTTGCACCCACACTGAGGTCTCTTTTGGGTAGATTCCCAAGAGAGCAATTGCTTGGGTCAAATGGTAGTTCCATTTTAATTAATTTGAGGGTCGACCACATGGTTTCCCATAGTGACTGGATCAGTTTACATTCCTACCAGCAGTGTAAGAGTGTTCCTTTCTCTCCACATCTCCGCCAGCACTTGTTGTTGCCCATTTTCGATGTGGGCCCATTCTCATTGGTGTAAGATGGTATCTCATTGTGGTTTTGATTTGCATTTCCCTGAATGCTAGTGACGTTTAACAGTTTATGTGCCTGTTGGCCATTTGTATTTCCTCTTTGGAGTAATGTCTTTTTAATTCTTCTCCCCATTTTTAACTGGGTTTTTTTACTTTGTTTTTGTTAAGTTGTGTGAGTTCTTTGTGTATCTTTGTTATCAGACCCTTATCACTTGTATGTAGGGCAAAAATTTTTTTCCCATTCCATTGGGTTTCTTTATTTTCTCTGTTGTCTCTTTTGTTGTACAGCACTTTTTAGTTTGATATAGTCCCAGCTGTTAATGTTTTCCTGCATTTTTTACCTGCTATAGATGTATCATTTTTTAATCTGCTATAGATGTATCTAGAAATGAATTTCCAGTTTATAATTCATGAAGGGTTTTGCCCATGTTTTCCTCTATGTATAGTATGGTTTCCTGTCTTACATGCAAGTCTTTTATCCATTTTAAGTTGATTTTTGTACATGGTGTGAGGGAGTTGTCTTGGTCCATTTTTTTTGCATTTTGCACCAGTTTTCCCAGCACCATTCATTGAAGAGGTTGTTCTTGTTCCAATGTAAATTTTCCACTCTTTTTTCAAAGATTAGTTGACTATATATGTGTGGTTTTATTTCAGGACACTCAATCCTGTTCCATTGGTCTGACTGTATTTGAACCAGTACCAAGCTGTTTTAATTACTATGGCTTTGTAGTATAATTTGAAGTCTGGGATAGTATACCTCCATTCTCTCTTTTTTTAGTCAGTAGGCTTTTTGATATTTGAGGTCTTTTGTTATTCCATAAAAATTTCAGTAATTTTTGTTCTATCTTTTTAAAGTATGTGACAGAGATTTTTGTAGGAATTGCATTGAATCTGTAGATTGCTTTTGGTAGGATGGCCATTTTGATGATGTTGATTCTTCCAATCCATGAGCAGGGTATGACTTTCCATTTCCTTATGTTTTCTTCTATCTCTTTTTTGCAGCTTTTTGAAGTTTTCCTTGTATAATTCTTTCATGTATTTTGTTAGGTTTATTCCAAAGTATTTTTTTTTTTTGGTGCAATGATAAATGGGATTTTTTTTTTATTTCATCTTCTTCTGTTTGGCTTTTTGTGTATAAGAAAGCTACTGACTTTGTGTTGATTTTGTAACCAGCTACCTAACTGAACTGGTTTGTTGTTTCAAGAAATTTTTCTGTCGATTTTTGGGGGTTCTCTATATTGTATAAAGAATCATGTCATCTGCATATAGTGATAGCTTCAGTTCCTCTTTTCCCATTTGTATCGCTTTTATATCTTTCTCTCTCTCTCTCTTTTTTAATATCTTTCTCTTGCCTTATTGCCCTGGCTAGAACTTCCAGTAAATGTTAAAATGTAGTGGAGAGAGTGGACATCCTTTCCTGGTTCCAGATCTTAATTGGAATGATTTTAGTTTTTTCCCATTTAGATGATATTTGCTGTAGGTTTATCATACATGGCTTTTATTATGTTGAGGTATGTTCCCTTAATCCCCAATTTTTCTGGTTTTTTTATCATGAATGGGTACTGGACTTTATCAAATCTTTCCCTGCATCTATTGATATTATCATATGTTTTTTGTTTTTCTCTTTCTTGGTGTGGTGTATTATGCTAATTGATTTCTGGATTTTGAACCATACCAGTGAGCCTGGAATAAATCCCACTTGGTCATGGTGAATAATGCTTTTTTATGCATTGTTAGATTCTATTTGTCAAGATTTTGTTTAAAATGTTTTTGTCCATGTTCATTAGGAAAATTGGTCTATCGTTTTATTTCTTGGTGCTGTCCTTATTTGGTTTTGGTATGAGTGTGATGTTTGCTTCGTAAAATGTGTTTGGCAGTTTTCCTTCTTTCTCAATTTGTTTTTGGAAAGTTTTATTCGTACAGGTGTGATTTCATCTTTGAATGTCTAGTAGAATTCATTTGTGAAGCTGTTTGGTCCTGGGATCTTGTTTTTCAGGAGAGTTTTGATGACTGCTTCAATTTTGCTGCTTGTGATTGGTTTATTTAAGATCTCTTTCTTCCTTGTTCAGTTTTCGGTAGCTGTATTTTTCCAAGAATCTGTCCATCTCAACCAAGAAACTACCAAAGAAATAATATAATCTCCCAACTTGAAAAATTAGAAAAAGAGCAACAAAAAAGCTAAAACACAGCAGAAGACAAAAAATAATAAAATTAAAAGAAGAAATTAATAACCTAGAAACCAAAAAGACTACCCAGAAAACCAACAAAACCAAGAGCTGGTTCTTTGAAAAAAATAAATAAAATTGATAAACCCCTTGCAAAGCTCACAAAGAAAAGAACACTCAAACAGGATCACAAATGAAAGAGGAGAAATTACAACAGACAAAAAAGAAATCCAAAGGATAATCAGAGACTACTAAAAACAGTTATACGGACTTCCAGTATTATATGGAAAAACAGTGGTGAGAGTGGACAGCCTTTCCTTGTTCCCGATCTCAAAGGGAAGATTTTCAATTTTTCATCATTTAGGATGATATTGGCTGTGGGTTTGTCATATATTGCTTTTATTTTGTTAAAGTATGTTCCTTCAATCCCTGGAATTTCAAAAACCATCATAAATGGATATTGAAGTTTGTCAAATGCTTTCTCAGCAACTATTGATATGGTCATGTGGATTTTACTTTTCTTTCTTTTTTTTTTTTTTGATGTGTTGGATTACACTGATTTATTTTTGGGTGTTGAACCATCCTTTTTTCCCTGGGATAAATACCAGTTGGTAATAGTGTATTATCTTTTTGATGCATTGTTAGATTCTATTTGCTGGAATTTTGTTGAGAATTTTTACATCTTTGTTCACTAGGGAGATTGGCTTGTGGTTTTCTTTTTGTTATCTCTTTTTTTTTGTTGTTTTGGTATGCATGTGATGCTAGTTCATAGAATGTGTTTTATAGTGTTCTTGATTTTTCTATTTTTTGAAAGAGTTTTTGTTAGGTAGTCACCAGTTCATCTCTGAAAGTCTGGTAGAACTCATTTGTAAATCCATCTGGTCTATCTTCTTTATCTAGTTTTGGATAGATGTATGCTTCTAAAATTTGTCCGTCTCATTGAGGTTGTTGAACTTGTCTGCATATAGATGTTTGTAGTAATCTCTAATTACTCTTTGGATTTCTGCTTTGTCTCTTGTAATTTCTCCTCTTTCATTTGTTTTATTTCCATTTTCTCCCTTTTCTTCTTTGTGAGCCTAGTTAGAGGTTTATCTTTTTTGTTTATATTTTCAAATTTCCAGGCTTTTGTATGGTTGGTCTCTTTGGCTTTTTGTTTTGTTTTGTTTTGCTTTTATTTCATTTTATTTCTGATTGAATTTTTATTATCTCCCTCTTTCTACTTGCTTTTGGATTTTTTTGCTGCTCTTTCTCTAGCTCTCTCAGATGTGCCATTAGGTTGTTACTTTGGGTATTTTCTTGTTTCTTGATGTGGGAATATAGTGGTATGTATTTCCCTCTTAGTACTGTCTTTGCAGTGTTTCATATATTCTGGAAACTACTCATTAGCATTCATTGTAAAGTATTTATTTATTCTTTGGTTTTCCTGTTAATCCACTCTTTTTCCAATAGTGACAACTTCAGTCTCCATCACATGAGAAGTTTGCAGTTCTTTTCACGATTGATTTTTAGTTTGATACCTTTATGGTCAGAGAAAATAGATTTCAGTCCTCATGAATTTGTTGATCCTGGTCTTGTGACCCAGTACATGGTTGATTCTAGAGAATGATCCATGTGCAGTTGAGAAATATGTGTACTTCGATTTATTTATTTATTTGTTTGTTTAGTTGTAGTGTCCTAGAGCTATCTATTAGTTCCTTTGGCCTAGGTGTTCATTTAGAGTTAGTGTCCTTGTTTGTTTTTTTCTTTCGTTGATCTATCTCTTCGTGAGAGTTGGTGTTGAAATCTCTTACCACATATGTATTTTTTCTAATGTCTTTTTTTAAAGATGTTAGCAATTGTCTGATGTATTTTGATGTTCCTTCATTTGGTGAATATATGTTAATGAGTGTATGTCTTCCTGGTGTAGTGATCCCTCGATCACTATATAGTATCCATCTATGTCTCTTGTTACTTTTTCCCATTTGAGGTCTATTTTGTCAGTATAATTATGGCTATACCTTCCTTCTTTTTGGATCCATTTGCTTTCAGAATGGTTTTACAACCCTTTACTTTAAATCTATGTTTATCTTTAGCAGTTAGATGTTTCCTGGAGGCCTCAGTCTGGGGAGTCAGGATCTTGTTTGGTATGTGCCCTGATAAGCACAAAGTGGGGATCAGTCTGCTGTGAGGTGTCTACTGGCTGCCTGGAGTGAACTTCTGTATTCAGTTGTTAGGTTGTGGCCCTCAGGATTGAGCTGTAGGGCTTAGTGGACTGCTCTTCCCAAGATCTTTCTCTTTCCAAGTTGTGGCTCTGGGAGAAAAGAGAAATGGAAAAAAGGAGAGAAAGAAGGAAAGGAAAGAAATAATGCAAAATTGCACAGTGTTCAAAGGAAAAAGAAACAGAAGAGGAGAAAGAAAAAAATGAGAGAAAATGAGATAAGAAAAAGGATAAGAAAAAAATAAGGAAAAACAATGAAGATGGGGACAGATGGGGGGAAAAAAGTACAGACAGAAAAGGAACCCAAGACAAAACAGGACAAAAACAACTAAAAAAAGTGTGGAGTAATGGACTTTTTTTGTTTGTTTTTTTGACTTCCCTGGTTGGGTGGATGGACTATTCTCTTGGGAGTTATCTGCATTACTCAGCTGAGCTTACTCACTTACCAGTGTCCCTGTGGGAGAGGGACTCTCCCCAAGTGGGTGAATTGTGCTTAGTGGATAAGCTTTTAATCTTCCTGGCTGAACTTTCAGGAGTACCTTCAGGGAGTGGGTGTGAGGGTAGGGGACTTACTGGCCTGTGCCCAGTGTGAGCACAGGCAGGCCTTCTCACCTGTGAACTGCAGCAGTAGTGTAGAGTTTCCCTAGGTTTCCCAGCAGCAAAGGTGTTGCCAACTGGGGTTAGTTGGTATTGGGGTTGGAGGCAATTGCTGCTGCTGCTGCTGCTGCTGCTGTGGTTGGAGGCGAAAACTGCTGCTCTGGCCACTGCTGCTGCTGCTTTCATCTGTCTGTGGGTGCCTCCTCTGCAGTGTACTAGACCCAATATGTTATGTCAACTGTCTCTAGAGGAACTATATGCAGCCACACTGGTGCTGTGTTCCCCTGAGTCTCTCTAGGAGCCAAGGTGACCCAAGTGGAGTCAGCTGCTCTTGGGTTCAGAGGTGATGTTTCTGCTGCTGCTGCTGCTGCTAAAGGGAGCTATGATTCCAGCTGGCTGTGAGTGCCTCCTCAGCATGGTGCCAATGGCCCCTATTGTAGCTGACCTCAGAGGAGCTGCTGCTCTCTAAGCTGCCTGATGCCCTTGGGCCTTTACTCTCTGGTTTTTGATCTTCCTGGAGGTGATCTGCTGAACCATTGCAAGAGTGAGATTTTCTGGCATGTTATATCAGTTTTTCCTTTTATTTTAAGCTATATTTTTCAGGAGAATAGTTGCTTTCAGTCTCCCTATTCTGCCATGTTGTGGGCATCTCATTATTTTATTTTCTTAAGAAATCTCCATGTACTTTTCCACAGAGGCTGCTCCAGCTTCTGTTACCACCAACACTGCTTGGGTTCTTTTTACTCTATACCTCACCAACATTTGTTGTTTCCTTTGGGGGTGGGGTAATGTCACAAGGGCATTAGACAAGATTACAGTATGGTTTAGATTTCCATAAGAATGATGTTGGACAATTTTTAACGTAGAATATTATGAATATTTAATATTCTATTCTATTTAATTCTATTTAATGTAGAATATTTATGAAGAATATCTTAATAGCTTTTTTAGAAAAATAATCTATTTTGGTCTTTTACCTATTTTTTTTTACTGGCCTGACATCATGTTTTGTTCTTGTTGAATTGTACATGTGCTTTATATATTTAGAAACCAGACCCTTGCTAAATGTGTAATGTGTAAATTTAATTTCTGTAAGTTGCCTTTTGACTTTGTGATTTTTTTGAGCTTTTTACAAAAGCATTAATTTGGTGTTTATTTATGCTTTTGTTTCTTTTGCCATTGGAGTTGCCAAGTGCATCTTTGTAGTCAGTGTCCTGTAGTGTTTTCCTTATGTGTTCATTCAAGTATTTTATGGTTTTAGTGACTATACATAGATCTCTGATCTTTTTTGTAATAATTTTTGTGTGTGCAATTATAGTTATTTTTTTCTTAATTTTTAATGTGGTATCCATGTCTCCATGGATCATTTATTAATGAGACTTTCTCATCTCAATTGTATGATTCTAACACTGTCAATGAATAACTGTCATATTTTTTGAGTTTATCTCTGGAATTTCTAATCTCTTCTGTTGGTCCAAGTTTCTGTTTTTGTTCCAGTACATTGCAGTTTTGATTACCTTTACTGTGCAATATAGTGCGATGTGAAGATGTGTGATACCTCCATTTTTCCTCTTGTCTCTCAGGATTCTGTTAACCACTTGGGGCCTTTTATGGTCCATATAATCTTAAAATTGTTCAATTTCTTTGATCAAAATCTTTAGGATTTTGATTGGTATTGTGATGAATCCGAAAGCTACTTTAGTTAATATGGTAATGTTAATAATATTTTTCTTCCAATTCATGAGTGTGGTGTATTTTTTATATGTGTTTATTTCCTTTAATAATGTCTTAACAGTTTTCATTATGTAACTTCTTTGCATTCTTCATTAAGTATACTCCTAGGTATTTCATTCATTTTTGTGTTTTTGTAAATATGGTTGTTTTATTTCCATTTCTTTTGGTACCTGGTTTGCAAGTAGAAATGGAATTGATTTTTGTTTATTGATTTTGTATCTTGACACATTACTGTATTACTTATTTCCATTAGTCTTGGAGTAGAATCTTTTGGGTTCCACCTGAAAATAGTGACTTTAGTCCCCCCCTCCCTTTGGCATTCTTTTTAAGTCTTTTTCTTGCCCAATATCTTTGATTAAGACTTCCAATGCTCACCGTTAATGCAATGCAGGCTCAGATATAAAAATCTAGAAAACCACAACAGAAGACTGAAAACACTCAACAGCAAAGTGTGGGATCATAAAAATAATAATAAATAAATAAAAGTTTGAGACCAGCTGTCTGCCAAAAGACATTCCTAGGAGATACTATCAAAGAAGCATACCTACAAAAGAACAGAAGCAAGAAAGCAAAATACCATAGCAGCCCAGACACAAAGACAGAAATAATCACAACCTTGAAAGTTATTATAATAATTATCCCAAACAATACAAGTACCATAATGGACCACTACATACATCTAATCTGAAAACAAACAGGAAGAAGAAAAACTGCAAACATTCATGCACATTCTTCAGGAAATAATTCACCACTGAAGAAGAGACAATCTCCAGAACCCAATAGCGATGACTTAGAAGAAATGACATGACTGTCAGAGAAGGAATTCAAACTCAGGATAACAATGGCATTCAGAGAGTTAAGAGATGAGCTCAAACTCAAAGTGACCAAACTGTATGAAGACTTAGAAATATACAAAAACAAATTCTCTAAGAAGTATAACACAATTGAGAAACTGCAGAAAGAGAATTAATTCCTAAACAGGAAGCAGATAGAAACACAGGATATAAAAAACACTAGAGGAGATTGAAAACTCAGAAAAATCCATAAAAATAGAAGAAATGGAAGAATGGATCAGCAATCTTGAAAACACTGAAATTACAAGGTCTAATGAAGAAAAAGAAAGAGAAATGCAAAGGAATAAGACTGAAGGGAAACCTAGACAACACCTGGAGTTCTTAAAGAAAAGAGATATAAGAGCAACTGGAATTCCAGAAGAATAATAGAACGTCAAGGAGACTGAAATTATATATAAAGAAATAATAGAGGAGAATTTCCCTAACCTAAAGAGAGAAATAAAAATACATATACAGGAAGCCAGAAGACCACCAAGCTACTTTAATGAAAGAAAAAAACAAAACAAAACAAAACATGGCAAGACATATAACTGTAAAATTTTCAAGAGTTCAAGATAAGGAAGAAATAATGAAAATGAGTAGAGAAAGAAAACAGATAACATGCAAGGGAACACCTATCAGACTGACTTTAGACTTTTCTGAAGGGACACTTTAGGCAAGAAGAGACTGGAACCACATATTCAAAAAAACTTCAAGAAAATAAATGCTAGCCAAGAATACCTGTGAAGAACTCCTTCCTTAATTATGGAAAAATAAGAACTTTTACAGACAGTTTTCAGAATTTTGCTACCACTAATCTCCCCATTCCAAGAAATACTAGGAGAATCTTCAGGACCAAAGACAACAGAAGAATAAACAGGAAAAAACAAAGCAAGGAAATAACTAGAACTCCAAAATACCACCAAAACACCAACTTCAGACTCCCACATATCATTAACCACTCTTAATGTTAATGGTCTAAATTTATCAATCAAAAGACACAAAGTAGAAGACTGGATCCAAAAACAGAACTCAACATTCTGGTGCCTCCAGGAAATACATCTGAACTCCAAAGATAAGCACAGATTAAAAATAAAGAGCTGGAAAACACCTTCAAGCAAATGGTCCCCAAAAGAATCGGGGGTATCCATTTTATAACAGATAAAACAGACTTCAAAATAAGAAAAGTGATAAAGGAAAAAGAAGGTTGCTATATAATGATAAAGGGGTTAATCCACCTTAAAAAACATCAAAATTATTAACATATATTCACCATATCAGGGGGGCACTAAAAATCATAAGACAACTACTAGAGAAACTGAAGGCAAACTTTGATAAAAATATAAATGTGGTAGGAGATTTTAACACTCTACTGTTACGAAAGAAAAGATCAACAAAATAGGAACTAAACAGGGACACTAAAGCCTTAAAGGAAGATCTAGGCCAAATGGACCTAGTAGATATCTATAGGTCACTGCACCCCCAAGAATAGAACACACGTTCTTCTTGAATGCGCATGGATCATATTAGGCCATAAGACAAATATGAATAAATACATAAAAATTCAAATAGTACCATTTTTTTCTCAGACCATAAAGGTATCAAACTGGAAATCAACAGTGAAAAGAAAATAAGTATAGTGTACACAACATGTAGACTGAACAACAGGATACTGAAAGATGACTGGGTAAATGAGCAAATGAAAGAAGAAATCAAAGCTTAATGGAAAGAAATGATACAGACTACACAACATTCTAAAATGTGTGGGACTCAGCAAAATCAGTATTAAGAAGAACGTTCATAGCAACACAGGCTCATACTAAAAAGCAAGAAACAAACTAAAGAAATAACCTAATCTCCCAACATGAGAAACTAGAAAAGGAAAAGCAAAAACCCCCAATTCTCACAGAATACAGGAAGTAATAAAAATAAAAAGGAATAAATGAAATAGAAATCAAAAGACCACTGAGAAAGTAAACAAATTCAAAAGCTCATTCTTTGAGAAAATAAATAAATACAATTGCTAAATGCCAAGCAAGACTCAAAAAAGAAGAGAAAACCGAAATAAACAGGATCATAAACAAAAAGGAGAAATTACAACTAATACAGCAGAATTCCAAAAGATAACTAGAGAATAATATGAGCACTTAAATGCAAATACTGCAATCTGAATGAGATAGACAAATTCTTAGAATGATACAGCCAACTAAAACTGAATGAAGATGAATTGGAGAACCTAAACAGGTTAATTACAAGCAGTGAAATTCAAACAGTCAACAAAACTCTTCCTAAAAACAAGAGCCCAGGGTCAATGGTTTCACAAATTAATTCTACCCAACATTCAAAGATGAAATAACACTTGTGTTACTAAAACTCTTCCAAAATATTAAGAAGGAAAACTGCCAAATACATTCTACAAAGCAAACATTACACTAATACCAAAACCAAATAAATATAGCACAAAGAAAAAAACTATAGTGCAGTCTCCCTAATGAACACAGATGCAAAAATTATAAATAAAATCCTGACAAAATGAATCCAGCAATGTATTAAAAGGATTATTCATCAATACCAAGTGGGATTCATCCCAGGAGTAGAGGGATGGTTCAACATCTGAAAATCAATAAATATAATCCATTACATCAACAAGGAGAAAACCAAAAACCATAAAATCATATCAATAGATGCAGAGAAAGCATTATATGAAATTCACCCATTCATGGTGAAAAACCTTGAAATAGGAGGCATAATAGGAACATATCTCAACATAATAAAGTCATTTATGATAAACCCACAGCAAACATCAACTTCATTTGGGATAAGCTGAAATCATTTCAATTAAGATCTGGAACAAGAGAGGGATGCCCATTCACCATTTCTTTTCAGCTTAGTACTGGAGGTTCTAGCTAGGGCAATAAAACAAGAGAAAGACATAAAAGGAATACAAATAGGAAAAGAGAAACTGATACTATCATTATATATACCTGGTATGATACTTTATGTAGAGGACCCCAAAAAATCACAGAAAAACTACTTGAAATAATAAACCAGTTCAGAAGGTATCTGGCTACAAAATTGACATACAAAAGTCAGTAGCCTTCTTATATACAAAAAAGCAAACAAAAGAAGTTAAAAAAATATATTCACTATTGCACCAATGAAAATTAAATATCTGGGAATAAACCTAACAAAGGACATGAACAACCTATACAAAGAAAACTTTAAACATTGTTAAAAGAAATAAAAGAAGACTTAAAGAAATGGAAAGACCTTCCCTGATACATCGATTCGAAGAATATTGCCAAAAGCAATCTACAGATTGAATGCGATGCCAATAATAATTCCAATGTCATTCTCTAAAGAGAGCAAAAATTACTGAAAGTCACATGGCATAATAGAAGACCACCAATAACCAAAACACGCCTGATTAAAAAAATAGAGAGTGGAGGTATTTCAGTCCCAAACTTCAAATTATATTATGAATCCACAGTAATTAAACTAGTATGGTACTGGTATAAAAACAGACACAGAGAGCAAAGGAACAAAATTTCATGCCCAAAAATAAACACCATGTAAAAGAAAACAAAATTCAAAATGGATAAAAGACTTGGATGTAAGACCTGAAACCACAGTGTACATAGAGTACAATATGGACAAAACACTCTAAGCCTTGTACTTCAGAAACCTCTTTCAGGACACATCTATGGATGCTAAAAAAAATGAAGGAAAACAAACATCTGGGACTATATCAAACTAGAAAGCTTCTGCAAAGCAAAAGATACAATAACCCTGCAGAATGGGGAAAAAAAATCTTTGCATTACACACAAGTGATAAGGGCCTGATTAAAAGAGCCACAAAAAACTCACACAACTTAACAAAAATCCCAGCAAAAAATGGGGTGAGGATCTAAAAAGACACTTCTCCAAAGAGGAAATGCAAATGGCCAAGAAGCATATGAAAAAAATGCTCAGCCTCACTAATCAGGGAAATGCAAATCAAAACTACATTGAACTACCATCTTATGCCAGTGAGAATGGCCCATATCAAAAAAATGGGCAACAGCAAGTGCTGGTGTGGATGTGGAGAGAGAGGGACTTTTACACTACTGGTGGGAATGCATACAGTTCTAGCCACTATGCAAGCTGTGTGGAGAACCTTTAAACCACTGAAAATGGAACTACCATTTAATCCAAAAATCCCACTGCTAGGAATCTACCAAAGTTTACAAAAACTCTAATCCAAAAAGATACCTGTACCTGCATGTTCATTGCAGCACTATTTACAATACCCAGTATATGGAAGCAACACAAAAGCCCCCAAATAGATGAATGGTAGAGAAAACAGTAGTATATGTAAATGATTGAATACTGTTCATCAATTAAAAAGACAAACATGTCATTTGTATTCTTCATGGGTGATAAGGTGGAGGGAGAACTGTGGAAGATGATGATGTATAATAAAATATTTATTTGCATATAGATACTCATAGTATTCCCTAATTATCCTTTGGATTACTACTGGGTGGGTCAGTTGTGATTTCTCCTCTTTCGTTTGTGATCCTGTTTATTTGAGTGTTCTCTTGCTAGGAGTTTATCAATTTTATTTATTTTTTTGAAGTAACAACTTTTGGTTTCATTGATCTTCTGGATGTATTGTTTATTTTCCAGATTATTTATTTCTTCTTTCATTTTTATTATTTCTTGTCTTACGTTGGGTTTTGAGTTCTTTTTGTTGTTCCTTTTCCAGTTCCATGAGTTGGGAGATTAATTTCTTTCTATAATTTGTTTCTTGATTTTTGATATGAGCCTTTATTGCTGTGAACCATCATCTAATTCTGCTTTTTCTGATTCCCATTCATTTTGGAAAGTTGTGTTGTCTTTGCTGTTTGTTTCAAAGTAGGTTTTAATTTCTTCTTTAATTTCCTCTATTGCCCAGTTGTCTTTGAGCAGCATGTTGTTCAGTCTCCATGTATTGGATACGCTCTTTGCTTTCTTTTCATTGTCGATTTCTAGTTTTATGCATTTATGATTGGAGAAAAGAGTTGGTGTTTTTTAATCATTATTTATTAATGTTTGTCTTATGTCCTTATATGTTGTAGATATTTGAGAATGATGCATGTGCATTTGAGAAAAAGGTGTATTCCTTTTTGGGGAGTGTAGTGTCCTGTAACTATTATGTCCATTTGGTCAAGATCTTCATTTAATGCTTTTGTGTCCTTGTTTGGTTTTTTTTTGTTGATTTGTCCTTTGGTGAGAGTGAGGTGAGGAAATCACCTACACCATATCTCTTTTCACCAATGTCTGTTTCCAGTGCTGTTAGTAATTGTCTAATGAAATGCTCCCTCATTTGGTGAGTATATTTTAATAATTGTTATGACCTTGTGGTATATTATCCCTTTTACTATTATGTAGTGTCCTTTGTCTCTTGTCATTTTTTAAGCTAAAAGTCTGACTTATCTACTATTAATATGACTACCCCCCTGCCTTCTTCTGGGGGTTATTTGCTTTCTGAGCTGTTTTCCAGCCTTTTACGTTCAGCCTGTGTTTATCTTTTGAGTTCAGATGAGTTTCTTGCAGTCAGCATAATATTGGATTCTGTTTTTTGATCCAACGAGCTCCTCTATTTCTTTTGATTGGTGTATTTAGACCATTAACATGATTATTGACATTTGAGAGTCTAAGGTTGTCATGGTGGTCTTTTTAAGGTTCTGGTAACTAGTTTGTTCTATTATTTTTAGTCAGATTTCTATTAGCTTATGTCTTAAGGTTTTTTGTAAAGTTTCTTGTAGTGGAGATTGGTGGTGGCAAATTTCTGAAGATTTTATTTGAAAGGGTTCTTATTTTGCCTTCATGCAGGAAGGTAATCTTTGCAAGGTATAGTAATCATGGCTAGAGTTTTATCTTGGAGTTGTTTGAATATGTGTCACTAGACCCTCCTTGTTTGGAGTGTCTCCTTAGAGAAACCTGAATCCAACCTGATAAGTTTTCCTTTGTAAGTTATCTTTTTCCTTTCTGTAGTCAGTTTCATTATTGTTTCTTTATCTTGGACTCTTGGAGGTTTTGCAATTATGTTTCCTGCTGTTGTTTTTCTTTCATTGAAGCAGTTTGCTTTCCTTTTGGCTTCTTGTATGTCTATTTTCATTTCCTTAAGTTTGCAAATTTCTCCTCCATTATTTCCTTAAATAGTTTTTTTGGTTCCTGAAACTCTTCTGGCATTCCTATGATCCTGATCTTTCCTTTCTTCAAGGTATCTAATATATGTTTGAGCTTTTTTTCTGCCTTATTTGTATCTCCTTTTCCTTCTCTCTATTGGTATTTTTTATTTGCATCTTCTGGATGGCTGATACATTCCTCTATTTCCTCTAGTCTATTTTCATGACTTTGCCCTGCCTTTTTAACCTCTTCTGTTGCTCTTTTATCTCCTAGATTTCTTTACTTCCCTTTTTTAAGGATTCAGATTCTTCATTCAGTTCTTTGATTGAGTTTCTCATATCAAGTTTGTCTAAGTTTTTCAGTTTCTTCTCTTAGCTCTTTAATTATTTTGATGAGTTGGGATTCTTTCTGACTTTTTTGCTTTTTAGTGTGTCACTCACAACTATTTTCTCTTTCAGTTTTTCTATCTCATTTATCTCTTTGACTGTTCTAGTCAGTTGGGATTCATTGTCTGTCTGGAGACATCACTATTCTGTGTCTTCATTATTGATTTGTGAGGGTTCTCTTTCATTTGATGGAGTATCTTTCCCTGAGGGCTTGCTTGAACATTTGTGGTTTTATTCCTTCCTGTCTTTGGAGTTGCTCTGTGTTGGTACACTGAGAAGGTTCTATTTGTTGGCATGTTTCTTAGTGTCCTTTGTCTGTGTTTATTCTCCTTTATGGTTGTGTTATTGTTTTTGACTTTGTGGTTTAGGTAGGCTTCTGTATGGAAGGGCACTCTCTTGCCTTCAGTGGGGCAATTCACTGGATGTGGCTTTCTTCTTCTGGGGAGTTGAATCCCCTTCACTGTATTAAGACAAACTTGTTGTTCTACAATTCCTTTTTTTTTTCTTTTTCTTTTTCCCCTTGTCACCAGTGTCGCTCTACAGTGCTCTATGGTGCTGGCATTACTTATCTTCTTTGTGGCCTGAGATGCTTTGGTTTCATCCAGAAGCTTCCTTTGAGTCACTGACTTACTGTACCAGTTGCTGAGGTGCAGTGCTTGCTGCCCCAAAATTTCATGCCAAAACTCACTGTTTGGGTCTCAGTCTCTGCATGCAGATTGCCCATGTTACCTGACTCCTTTCTAGTTGCAGAGGTTTCAGTTCTGCCCAGAAACTTTCTCTGGGTTGCTCACTCATGGTACCAGTGCTGAGGTGTGGTTCTGTGTGCCCTGAAGTTTTCACTTGAAATGCACTCTTTGGCTCTCAGTATCTATGCCCAGAACTCCCATGTTACCTGACTCCTTTGTAGTGGCAGAGGCTTTGGTTCTGCCCTGAACTTGCTCTGTGCTCTGTTTTGCTTACTCACTCTACCAGCTGCTGAGGTGCAGTGATAACCTGGAGATGCACAGATTCTTAGAACTATACAGCCACTCAAAATTGAACCAAGAAGAAATAGGGGACTTAAACAGACCTTTCACAAACAGTGAAATTCAAGGATTCATCAAAATTCTCCCTGGAAACAAGAACCCAGGACCAGATGGTTTCACAATGAATTCTACCAGACATACATAGTGGAAATAACACCTGTACTACTAAAACTTTCCAAAAGCTTGAAAAAGAAGGAAAACTACCAAGCACATTCTATGAAGCAAATATTACACTAATACCAAAACCAAACAAAGACAGCACTAAGAAAGAAAACTATAGACCAATGTCCATAATGAACACAGATGCAAAAATTCTAAACAAAATTCTGGCAAACTGAATCCAACAATGCATAAAAAGGATTATTCACCATGAACAAAGGGGATTTATCCCAGGAGCATAGGTATAGTTTAGCATCTATAAAACAATTAACATGATCCATCACATCAACAAGAAGACCAGAAACCATATGATCCTAACAATAGATGCAGAGAAAGCATTCAATAAAATTCAACACTCATTCATGATAAAAATGCTTGAAAAACTTGTGATAAAAGGAGAATATCAACATAATAAAAACCCTCTATAACAAACCTATAGCAAACATCATCCTTAATGGGGAAAAACTAAAATCATTCTCATTGAGATCTGGAACCAGGCAAGGATGCTCACTCTCACCACTACTTTTCAATATAGTACTGCAAGTACTAGCTAGGGCAATAAGGCAAGAGAAAGACATAAAATGAATACAAGTAGGAAAAAAAAGCATTGAAACTATCGCTATTTACAGACAATATTATTCTCTATGTAGAGAACCCCAAAAAATCCACAGAAAAACTACTTGAAGAAATAAACCAGTTCAGTACGGTAGTTGGATACAAAATCAGCACACAGAAATAAGTAGCCTTCTTATATGCAAAAATTCAGACTGAGGAAGAAGAGATTAAGAAAACTACTCCATTCACCATTGCACCAATGAAAATTAAATATCTGGAAATAAACCTAACAAAAGATATGAAAGATATTTACAAAGAAAACTATAAAACACTCCTAAAAGAAATAGTAGAAGACCTAAAGAAATGGAAAGACATTCCCTGCTCATGAATAGGAAGAATTAACACTATCAACATAGCCATATTGTCAAAAGTATTCTACAGATTCAATGGAATCCCAATAAAATTTCCAATGACATTCTTCAAAGAGATAGAGCAAAATTATTAAAATTTATGTTTTTTATTTTTTTTTAGTACCTATTTTTAATATTATTTATTTTGTTCTTTAGATCACAACCTCTGTAAGTGTTTTTTGGGATACCTCCCCCTACTCCCTCTGTGCCCTTTTCATTCTCTCAAACCCCACTCTTTGTTGTTTACTAATTAAGTCTATTAGTCTCTCTCTTTCCTTTGGCAGTGTCCTTTCACTGGGTGAGGGACTATGTTGTTGGAACCAGGCGAGCTTGCTGGTAGGTTTTCAGTCTGAAGTTTGCGTTGGGCGGCCAGTCTATATTCATTTGTGATCTGTCCATGTTTTCATGCTGCAGGCCCATCTTCTCCAATCCCATCTCTGTTGTTTCACTGCTTTACCTTATGGCTCTGGTGTCGGATTTAGGGGGTTTCACCCGCAGCCAATGTTGGTGAAGAAGTTTCTCTGTGAATACAGTTGTCTGTGAATGCCCTTTTTAGATCATCTCCTTGTCTTCAGTTTGCAGTTTTGCTGTGGGGCCGATTACCCCATCTTTATACTTCCTCTCCTCTCCCATAGTGTGGGGAGGGGGCGTTGCTCTCCTAGAAGGCATTCCAAAATGAGGTCCCAGGGTCTTCCCAGCATGGTGAGTGCATAAGTGTGCATGGTGACATCGTATCTCTACAGTTGTTTCTCTTGTCTCACATGCACTGGTTCTCTCAGTTGTCCATCTGCTGTGTCCAGCTCAGGCTTGTGGGCTGGATTTTTGCATGAGCTCTCATGCAAAATTAGGGTGGTATTGCGCATGTTCTTGATACTCTGAAGTTTAGCTGGAGTGAAATGGAAAAGGCTCTTTCAGCCCTCCCCCCTGTTTGCCTGTGTGGGGGTACCTCCCTGTGTGGGGGTAGGCCTGGATGGCTGAGCTTGCACCCTTCCATCCTCCCCTTGGGCTAGGAGCAGGGGGTAACATGGCTCTGCTGAGCTGGGCTGCAGATGGCTGCTCTGTGCAGCAGCTACCTGCTGGTGGGTGGGGCCACCATAATCCCCACCTCATCCCCCCCTCAGGGCTCACCCAGCTCAGGAACCTTACCCTGGAACCTTAACCCCCTTTGCTTCCCGTTGGCAAGGGAGCTAGGACGGCTAGGGACCTGGGTGCACAGGCAGCCCTCAAGTGGCTGCCTGCTGGTTGGTGGGACTCAAGTCCCTGCCCTGCCCCTGCACCAGAACCTCCCTGCATGGGGGCAGGCCCAGATGGCTGAGCTTGCACCCTCCCATGGTCCCCTTGGGCTAGGAGCAATGGGCAACATAGCTCCACCTATCCGGGCTGCAGATGGCTGCCCTGTGCCGCAGCCACCCGCTGGTGGGTGGGGCTATGATAACCCCCACCCCATTCCCCCTCCAGGACTCACCCAGCTCAGGGGGTTACCCAGGAGCCTTGACTCCCTTTGCTCCCCACTGGCAAGGGAGCTTGGATGACTAGTGTAAAGTTTATTTGGAATTAAAAAAAAGACCTAGAATATCCAAAGCTCTTCCTACCAAAAAAGGAGAGAATGTAGGTATTTCACTCCCAAATTTCGATCTACATTGCAAAGCCATACTAATTAAAACAGCATGGTACTGGAATAAATACAGACACACAGACCAATGGAACAAGAATGCCCAGAAATAAAGGCACGCATGTTCAATCAACTAATCTTTCACAAAGGGGCAAAAACCGTACAATGGAGCAAGGACAGTCTCTTGAATAAATGGTGCTGGGAATACTGGATTGCTAGAGCAAAAATATGAAACTAGACCACTCCCTCACACCATGTACAGAAATCAACTCAAAATGGATAAAAGGCTTGGATATAAGACCTGAAATCTATAAACTACATCGAGGAAAATGTGGGCAAAACATTCCAAGATCTACACTTCAGGAACCTCTTTTTGGGCATGGTTATAGATGCAAAAAAAAAGGGGGGAGACAATAACAGCTGGGAATACATCAAATAAAAAAGCTTCTGTACAGCAAAGGAGACAATAAACAAAACAAAAAGAAACCCAACTGAATGGGAAAAAATCTTCACCCTACACACAAATACTAAGTGCCTAATAACAATGATTCACAAAGAACTCAGACAACTTAACAAAAATAAGAGAAAAAGCCCAGTCAAAAAATGTAGAGAAGATCTAAAAGACACTTCTCCAAAGAGGAAATACAAATGGCTGATAAGCATATGAAAAAAAATGTTCAGCCTCACTAATAATCAGGGAAATGAAAATCAAAACCACAGTGTGATACCATCTTACACCTTTGAGAATGACCTATATTAAAACAACAACAACAACAACAACAATAACAACAACAAAAATGGGCAACAGCAAGTGCTGGCGTGGATGTGGAGAGAGAGGGACAGTTTTGCACTGCTAGTGGGAATGCAAACTCGTCCAATTACTATGGAAAGCTGTGTGGAGGACCCTTAAAGTACTGAAAATGGAACTTCCATTTGATTAAACAATCCCACTTCTATGGATGTATCCAAAAGTTAGATAAACTGTAATCCAAAAAGACACATGTACCTGGATGTTTATTGCAGCACTCTTTACAGTAGTCAATATATGCAAGTGACCTAAATGCCCCAAAGTAGACAAATGGCACAGAAAGCTGTGGTATATATACAGGATGGGATACTGTTCATCAATCATAAAAGATAAACTTATGTTATTTGTGGTAGCATAGATGGAGCTAGTAGGAATCATGCTAGCAGAAAGAAGCCAGAAAGAAAAAAAACAATACTGATTGGTCTCACTAATATGAGGGCCAAAGGGAAAATAGTCCAACAGACAAGAAAAATTAAAAACTAATGTTTAGCAAAATTGAAGTATAGTGGTATATTTCTATAGAGTGGTAGAGGGGAGAATTGGGGTTTGGAGGGGCACAAAAGACTAAGACAATGGTTTAAGGGTGATAAGGTGGTGGAAGAACATCAGTGTAGATAAAAATGTAAAACAAATAAATAATGTAATAAATAAATTTAAAAAATAAAACAAATAATATGACAGATAATAAAATATTATATAATATACTATTTACAATTAAAAAGTAAAATGATGGTGAAATAAAAAAAATCACTTCCAAAGCTATGTTGAACAGTATTGGTAACTGAATATTTTTGTCTTGTTTCTAATCTTCATGGAAATGCTTAGTTTCTTACTACTGAGTATAATATTGGCCGTACATTTGTCATATATTGCTTTTATACTGTTTAGATAATTTCCATTTATTCTCATTTAAAGTGTTTCTTACAGTGAGTATTAATCTTATTGAATGCTTCTTCAGCACCTATTAAAATGATCATGTGATTTTTATCTTCTTTTTTGTTGATCTGGTGAATGACCTTGATTGATTTGCCTTTGTGTTTTCAGACTTGTATTGTGATGATGATTCCAACATGATCATGGTGCATGGTTCTCTTATTATATCACTGTATTTAGTTTGCTAGGAATTTATTGAGAATTTTTGCATGTATAGTCATTAGGATTATTGATCTATACTTTCAATTTTGTTTTGTTTTTTACATTATATGTGTGGTTTTGAGTTTAGGGTAGTATTGTCCTCATTGAATGTGTTGGGGGCTTTTCTATCTGCTGAATTTTTTTAATTGCCTGAGTTAGGTGGTTGTTAGGTCCTCATTGAATGTTTGGTAGGATTCACTGGGGAATTCATCTAGTCTTTGCTCTTGTTCTTTGGGAGAATTTTTATTACTATTTCAATTTCTGCCCTTGTAAATTGAACTGTTTAAGCTGTCTGTTTCTTCCGGATCCCATCTCAGGAGGTTGTATTGATCTGAAAATTTGTTCATTTCCTTGGTCTTGTCTAGTTTGTTTGCATAGAAATGTCTGTGCTGGGTTTTTATTATCCTTTGCATTTTAATAGCATCTGTTGTAATTTCATCTACTTCTTTCCTGATTCTGTATATTTGTGTTTTTTTTCTCTTCTTCAGAAGCCTAGCTAATGACTTGCTTGTTTTATTTATGTTTCAAAGACCTATATCTTATTTTCACTGATTCATTGGACTCTCTTTGTTTTCTATTTCATTTACTTGTGATCTCATATTTATTACTTCTCTCTACTTTTTTGGATACCTTTATTATCCTTTTCCTATTTCAGATATAAAGTTAAATTGTTTATTTTAGATTTTGTTGGGTGTGTGTTTCAACATGGGCCTACATTGCTATGAACGTCCCTCGGATTGAAATTTTTAGATCATTGCATTGGGTGTGGTATCTTTTCTCTCACTTTTTATTAGTCTTTCCTTTTTCTTTCTTAAGTTTGACATTACCTTAATGGAGTAATATTTGATAACCCCATCAGATATTAAGGAACACAGTACCACCAACAACGAATCACCCATCATCCACTAACAGAGTTCATTAAGCTTCCTTTCCCTTTTGTTCTTACACTTCTCTCACCCACTCTCCCTTCCCTGTAGTTCTGCTGTTCTACGTTTAGCTAGAATAATCAAGGATCATTCGTTAAGCATGTCTTTGTCTGACTCTTAGTTTTTCTGATTCTTAGTTTAGTTAATTTATGTACTACACATTAGTGACAATGTCTGATATGTATTGTTGTCCTTCTGACTTATTTCATTTCACATTATCCCTGCTAGTACCATCCATGTTGCAAATAGCATGAGTTTACCTTTTTTATTGCTGAGTAATATTCCATTGTGTATATATATCAGATATTCATGTTCCACTCATCTGTTTTAGTGCACTTAATTTGTTTCCAAATTTAGCAATAGCAAATAGTTCTGCAATAAACATGGCATTTCACATTTCCTTTACAGTTATTGTTTTTGAGCTATTTGGTTTCATGCCTAGAAGTAGAAATATTGTGTTAAAATTGCAGATCAATTTTTAACATTTTGAGACTCCTCCATACTGATTACCATAAAGCTGGACCAGGTTATGTTCCAATCAGCAGTGTAGAAGGCTACACTTTTCTCCGCGTACTGGTCAGCATTCATTCTTGCTGATCTTTTTGATATGGGTCATTCTCACAGGTATGAGATGATATCTCACTCTGGTCTTGGTTTGCATTTCCTTAATGATATTTGCTTCTGTATTATGTTTGCCTGCTTTCTCACTAAAGTGCAGTTAATAGAGACACTAAGTCCACAAACTCTAAAATGTATTAAATTGTGTATCATTTAGGTAGGTGGGTTATTTTGCTTTTAGTTGCTCCCTAGTACTTCTGAACTTTAGTTTTTGAACAATGTTTTTCAGGTGAATGGTCTTAAAATGATTGATGAGCCAATGGAAGAGGGAGAAACAGATTCATGCCATGTAAGTATTTGTGTTAACTTATTTCAATAATGTATTTAGCACATAAGGAAATGGAGAAAATGTCCCCTTATTTAGCAAGATTTGTTCGCATTAGTTAAAAATAAGTTAATTCAATAACTAATATGGCAACAGTTCAATATATACAACAGGTTTTTGTCAGAAATTCTTATCAGATTTAAAAAAATCTATTTAGCAAAATTAGGATTGGTACTTATTTTGTTAAATATGATAGACAGATTTATGTATATATAATATAGGAACCAGTAGAGAGAGATAACTTGGGTTTGTCCAAAACTCTCCCTGAGATTTTCTTGTGAAAACCAGATATCTTTGAAGATATTGGTGATATGAATGGTTTTGAATAACAATATTAAAGGTAAAATGTTATTTTAGTTTTATAAGTTTACTAAATATTAGTGGTTTTTTTGAGCATAATTAACTACAAACTCAAAATCATCTAGCGCTTTATCTACAGATCATGTGGACTAGGAATATACTAATATTTATGTTGGTAATTTATAAAAGATAGGATGAAGGAAATGCCAAAGTCAGTGAACAAGGGTGTATATCATTGCTGATAAATTAGCAGGGAAATTCCATGTCTCCCACGATAGGAGGAAGAACAAAATATTTCTCTGTGGGCCCATGATCATATACATGTGTATGTAACATAAGGACATAGACATATGCATCATTATTATTAGTGACTTTTCTTTATATACTTAAAGTAGGAAGTACAGTTTTAATGGAAATACATTAAAAATATATATGTGATTGGGCATTTAATGTAGGTATGGTACAAAATAGTTGATGACATGAGAAACTTATACATGAAAACTATGCTATGTAAATGAATATTACTTCAATAAAAGGGATAAAAATATAGTGCTAGATACTAATCTTATTTATATAAGGCAGTTAACTTCATTGACTAGAAAGTTAAAACTGACGATTTGGAGAATAAGAGACATGGATTCACTTCTAGGAATTGAATTTAGTTTGTGGTCTCACTTATCTGGACTTAAAGCTATGCATTTTTACTGTGTGGTGACTCAATTACTCATTTTGTGTCAACTAAGCTTCTTGGGAAACTGAAAAAACACTAAACAGTGTCCAGGTTAGGAAAAAAAGATTGTAATTCTTCTTTCCTAGGTAACTGATATTATTGTTATTTTTGTCAATATGAACATCTTAAAGCTATTTTATGCTTCGTAGTTTAGGATTCATTTACATTCACACTTTGGAGGAAATGGTGGTTTTTACTTAAAACGAAACTGATTTACTCAAATATTTTACAAATTTCAAAAAAAGATTCACTTAGCAGTTAACTTTTCTATCAATTCCATTAACACAGGGACAGCAATATGTTTAGTCTCTATTTCAATTCATTTTTAGATTCAGATACATAAATGTTATATTTAATTGAAAATGTACATTAGATACTACACTTGATCTTAGCCAAAAGGTGGAGAAGCAATGAAAATGTACAGTAGACACCACAAAATTAATTTCCTGACTTGTCTAAGTTTCTAATTCTTAGAAACTGTTCTCGACATAGGTCTCATAAAAATCCTTTAAAAATACTTTCATGTTAGCTTAACTTGAGTATTGCCATAAGGAACATTTTAAACTGAAAGAATTGCTCTTTGTATGTAGATGTTTCTTTACTCCATTTGTCTTTCCATTCAGATAGATATTTATTTAGCCTTGTTGTGCTTCAATATTTTTCTTCCCTAGCAAAACTGGTGGTTATGTCTACTTTTTATTCATTTAACTTAAAAAACATTTTGAAATCCTGTACTATATATATGTAAAACTCTTAGCCAACTATTGTTCAGTTAAGTACTGATGGTTAGCCAATATGCTGTAGGGTAGCTATATGTTATATCATGAGTGATGTCAAGATAAATAGTATGAATAAATTCAATAATGTCATTTTTATAGACATTTTGTGGTTTTTAAAATATTTAGTCTACTCTCATAACCAAGATCTGAAATGAATGGGGAAGGTTTTGTTTCTACTGTATAGCAGAAGGAACTACAATAACTTATCCTAAGAAGGAGAATAAACAGGCAAGATGGGAACTAGTTTGAATTTCAGCAATAAACACAAATTGACACATTTTTTGGAATTTGAGCATTTTATAATAACGTCTCAATGTGTACATCATATTGATAAGTTTAGTTCACCTTAGTAATATTTTGACATTTGCATTATTACAACCTTCTTGATAATTAACTTGGTTTTCAATGACTGAAATATTTACTGCACACTAGACAATGGAATAGAATATAGAGCACATTGCAGTTCGAGTCCCACCTGGGGCCCGTAGTGAGACCTAGTTCCAAAAATTTGGCTGGGCGTGGTGATGCGCACCTGTAATCCCAGCGACCTGGGAAGCTGACGCTGGGGATTGCTTGAGTCTGTGGTACTCCGGGCAACGAGAGCCTGTGGTTCCACGGGCAAAAATAGTGAGACCTAGTGTCAAAAAAAAAAAATATAGAGAGCACAAGCATAAAGCTGGGTAAACATGGACACTAAATCTCTGCCAAAGAGTGAAGCATTTACAGTGTAACAAGGGAACCCTCTTCAGTAAATAATGTTGGGAAAATTAGAGTACCATATACAAAATAATGAAAGTACACCACTGTCTCACACCATACACAAGAATCAAATTTATCTTTTCGTCCTTCCTTCCTTCCTTCCTTCCTTCCTTCCTTCCTTCCTTCCTTCCT
>PVHY01018617.1:0-28926 GCA_004024945.1 Uropsilus gracilis
GAATGGTCAGGGAGGGTGGGGGGGGGTGAATCCCGGTAAAATAAATAAATAAATAAATAAATAAATAAATAAATAAATAAATAAATAAATAAACAAAACAAAACAAAACAAAAAAAAAAAGAAAAGAAAAGGAAACCTATATGCACATGTTTATTGCAGCTCTATTTACAATTGCCAAGATATGGAAACAACCCAAATGCCCCAAATGATGATGAATGACTGAAAAAAAATGTGGTGTATGTACATAATGTACATCAAATGAGGAGGACAAACATATGTCATTTGTAGCAACATGGATGATAGAAAAATTCATATTAGCAGAAACTGCAGTTTAAACCTTACTAGCTTGCTTCAATTTACGCATTGCAGCTCCTGTATCCTAATGGCATTCAAAATTTTGGTTTCTTTCCACCATCCCCAGCTTTTCCACTGAAATTTCAAGCCAGAACAAGACTCTTAGTGTACAAACTAATTTATTACTAAACAAAGTGAATTCTTATTTACCACAGAAAGACACATATAAGAAAAACTTTGATTACTCTAACATTGTCCAAAACCTTCTTCAACATTGTTCAAAGCCCTTCCCCAAGATTGTCCAAAATCCTTGGTTATTTAGTCCTGTAAACCTCACCACTTGTCCAGTCCTTCAGAGTTCATTTACATGTGATTGAAAATTAGACATCTTTCTTTGGTGTGCTCCAGCTCTTCCAAGCAGGCAGTCAGTCGAGAGCATAATACTGTCCTCACCTTGATGTAGGGTCCTCCTCACTTCAGGCAATGGAAAGAAACTCTAAAATACAGGAACCAGCCATGTTCATTTATTCGGGTCTAGTTCATAAGGCCACTCCAGAAAACACCTGCATCAAATTCAGTAAAACAAACTCCAATTTCTTTAGCTTTTAGCAGACACATTTAGCTTATATTTAATAAAAGTGGTAAGTTACCAGCCTGGGCCAAAACCCAGGCCTGAAACCCCTCATGACCTTGTTAGGGGGCGCACCCCCCCACCCACCTCCCGACCCACCCCCACCCCCGTGTCATTGTCTCCTGTTTAAGATAGCAGATTTCAAGGAAAGTATGCTAACATGTGAGAATGACCTTAGTTGGAATTTCCCTTCAGGGAGATGCACGGGGGAGAAAGAAGTGAAAACGTGAAACAGTTTTTTTTCCTTTGTGATGTAATGATTCAGGAGCTGTTCCTAGAAGGTGGGAAAACAGAAAGGATATATAGAGGTTTGAAACAAAGAGGAAGGACTTTTGGACAAGAAGGAAAAGATGGGGATGGAGATTGAGATTCAGGTTTGGTTTCGGCCATTTTGTAAGATGCAGATGTGAACCATGTGAGCTTGGCCATGTGTGGCCAAGTCCTGGGGATGCCTCTGACTGGCCCAGGCTAGGCGCATGTGTGCTAAAGGTGGTTAAGAAGTTGCAGATTTGAACTCCGTGTTGGAGTTTGTTTTGCTGAGTTTGACTTGTGATTGGAAGAGGTCCTGCAAAAGTCAGGCCTGAAAAGAAAGTGAATTTTGTTGGGTCTGGAACAGTGAAGTTTCTTCTACTCCTGTACGACAAGAAGATGGCGTGGAAGAGCTGAAGCACGCCAAAGGAGCATGCCAAAAAAAAAAAAAATGTCTTCAAACACGCATATTGAACTCTGACTGGCTGACATTGGTGAGATGATCAGGATTGATAAACTGAAGATTTTTGGGCAATCTGGGAAATTTGGACAATTTGGACAATGTTGAGAACGGGTTTGGACAAGGTTTTGGACAATGTTAAAGTAATCTGAGTTTTACTTACATGTTTCTTTTGTAGTAATTAGGAAATCACTTTGTTAGAAATAAATTAGTCTGCACTGATAGTCTTGCTTTGACTTGGTATTTTGGTTGAGAAGGCTGGGGATGGTGGAAAGAGCCCATGAATTTAAAAGAGGGTAAATTGAGGCAAACTAGTGTAAAGTTTAAACTGTGTTTCTAAGTTTTTCTTTTTAGATCTGAAAGAGGGAAAGAGAGCAGCTGACTGGCTTTTGCATATCAATGGTAAAGGTGAACAGTGAAAATGCTAATGAACAGTTTGTAGCCTGCTTCTTAGGAAGAGAAGCAGGCATAGGTGTATCTACTTCAAGTTGGGGGCAGTTGTTAATGTAAACTGTTTTGAGCCTGCTTCATAGAGAGAAGCAGGCCTGTATGTGTTAAAGTCAAAGTCAAAAAGTCTCTTCTTGTTGCCCTGTTTCAACCTCATCACCTGGCCTCCATTTTTCCTTCCAAAATGGCTGAATTCCTTTCTTTGTTCCTCAAGCCTCTTTATACCTTTCTTCCCAAATCTTAGAACCAAGGACTCCTAGAGGAGAAGTCCTGTCAGGCAGGTATGCAAATCAAAGTACTACCCAACTTTCTGTAAAATTTGCAAGTCTATAGGAACAGAATAGTGACTAGTTCTATATCAAATGTGTATATCAAATGTTAATGAGGGGAGGGGGGGTAGGCTTCTGGCATCACCTTGAGCTGAGTTGCAAGGGTGGCTGGGAATTGAAAATGCAGAGATGGAAGAAGTTACCCAGAAGGACACTTTGAAAGAATTGAATACTAGTCCTGATCACCTGCTGTTTGTTTCATTTTGAGCAGTCATTGGTTTACAATGCTGTAATTTATATAATTTATACTAGTTTTATATATACAATATACATATATACTATATATATATATAATATAGAATTGAATACTAGTCATGGTCACCTTTCTGTTGTTTATGTTGAGCAATCATTGGTTTACAACACTGCTATTTATATAATTTATATAGCTTCACACCTTCTCAGATGATATCATATGACATCCATCATCAAAATGTCTACAAATTTTACCATAGCCCACAGGGTCCCCTCAACCCTTAGTTTACATCTTAAACCTTCCTCACACCCTAGTAGCCTCAATTCTGCATTTGCTTTTGTTTTAGTTTTGTCTAGTCCTTTGTATCATTTCTCTACATTCCATGAGTGAAATCATTTGAAATTTGTCTTTCTCTTTCTGATTTATTTTATTTAGTATAATCCCTTCCAGTTCTATCCATATTGTCACAAGTGGCAGGGTTCACCATTTTATAAGTTTTCTAGTGTCTCATCATGTACATAGACCACATCCTAGTCCATTCTTCTGACATTGGGCACTTAGATTTTTTTCCATAACTTGTCTGTTGCAAATAGTAAAACATGAACATAGAGTTACATAGATCCCTTTGAGTGTTTTTACATTCTTTGGGTAATTACCCAGGAGTGGAATTGCTGGGTCATATGGTAGATCTATTTTTAATATTTTGATTTGTCCTATTTTCTACACCAATCTATGTTCTTACTAAGAATATATGAGGTTTCCTTTTCTTCCACAACATTTGCCATCACTTGTTTCTAGTTTTTTTTTTATATGGCCAACTCTGTCAGTTGTGATTTGGTATCTCATCATGAACATTTTTTTTCATGTGTCTATTGGCCATATGGATGTCTTCCTTGGAGAAATTATTGTCATTCTTAAAAAAGCACTGTTTAGTTGGTTTGCATAAATCTTTACTTGACTAAAACTATAAGCATAGTTTCTAAATGGGGTTCTAATTCAGAGAGATGATCTTTGAGACAGTAGTTCAACATTTCCTCAGGAAGATCACTTTTGATTAAACCTGATTTTCTTTCACCTACTTTTATCTTTCAAGTTTTGGTTTATGAGTGGTGAGTAGCTAGACACAAACTCCTATATCAGTTTCAAAAAACATGTTAATTGCCTGATTTTCTTGCCTAATATTTTGAAGTAGAAAGCAAATTGCTCTTAAACAAGGACATAATCTTGCCTAACTAAAATTCCAAGAACAATACATTCAAACTTGAGAGAGCAATGGAAAATGTCTCTTGTCCAGAGTTATCAGGCTATCCCCACTTCCAAGGAAGATTTATGTTGAACATTTCCAAAGTTCTCAGAAAACACCCATTTCCACCTCCTGGGATAAATGTATTTGATGAGCATTGTTTAAAATGGCATGAATCTTCACATGGAGTGGTTCACACTGAATATCACCATGGCTTAATACCTAACCTAACTGTAGTTTCAACCCCTCAAAAGTGTAATGAAAACCAATCCATCTGGAGTTTCCTGCTAGGACTAGTGAGGTGATCTGTATAAGATCCCCCTATTTTCCTCTGAGGGAAGGTCTACTTTCATTCCTCTTGCTAATACACTTGTTCCACCCTCTTTGTAAAAAGAAATACATTTCATCTTGTGCAAGGTTACTGCAGTGTCTTTCCGATCACCATGCAGGATGCAGTCAGACTTGTGAATCTTACAATAAAAACATTATCTTCAAATTTATTATCTTCCTTTTTAATAATACCAAGTTTCTGTAGCACCTGTTGCTAACCAAATAAATTAAAACCGGCTGTACAATACAAAATACAAGTAGTCCCTCCAAGATTAAGTGATGATTTTCAGGGACAAATATAAATTCTTACTTGTAAAAGAAACCATTAGCTGACTGCAAAGCTGAAAAAAAATGAATGTGCAGAGAGACTGCCATTCACATGTACCAACCAAAACATTGGGCTTCTTGGTCTGAAAATATCCATTCATTGGCCCCGTCTAACACATTCTCACTTTTATGACTGATATTTAGAATTTATTCTGAAATCCAGGGACAATTAGTCAAAAAAATTAAAATAAAACTTAAAACATAGGTCAAGAAGTATATGTTCACAAAAGGAAACTTAAGTTTCCTTTTAAGTTATACACTTTTCCTGCAACCTGGGGCTCAGAAGCAAAAACTAAAGACCCAGTTTGTTAGAGGTGGTACCTCCTTGAGAGGGCACCAATAAGGAGAAAAAGCCCAGAAGAGACAGGCCTTGTGGGCAAAAAAGAAGCAGTGTGGTTGGAGACACTGAGAACAATATAAGAAGTTACACTGGCGGGAGACACAAGAGAGGGCCTTTTCTGACTTCAGCCCAAAAGGGCCATTTTGGATTACATCTCTCACTTTGTAGCAAAGAACTCTGTGTAAAAACAACATTATATAATTCTCAAGCAGAAGAGTAATTGTGATATCATATTTGTTATTAGAGATCAGCTTTAGCTTCTCATTTCTCCAGCACTAACAATTACTCTTCTGTGCTCTTACCTGTAATGAAGTTCATTTATTAATTATGTTAATTTTAAAATGTCCCACTAAGTGGTTTAACAATATTAAATTAATTAGACCTGTGCTGTTTGGGGATCAAATTCTGAATCATATGTAAACATTAACCAAGAGTTCAAGATTAGAAGCAGATAGTGAGAGAGAACTAATAGGAATGGTAATCAAATTTATCAATTACCATAGACTATTACCATTTTGAAATACTATGAAAGGTAAGAGAAAGCATGATTGAAAACAACTGATGTCTATCAAAAGAAAACATGTAAACTATAGTCCATGAATACAATGGAATATAGTTAATAATGATACTCAAAGAATTTGATAATACTAAAAAACTACCATTGTACAGATATTTGCATGCATTTAAGAAGAAATAGAGAGTAAAAAAAAATTACATACAGATGACCACATGTGTCATTGTTCCATTTATATGAAATTCAATAACTAGCAGAAGTAGTTTGAGGTTATAGAAATTAAGTTACTACTTACCATGTGGGGGCATAATGACTGGAAAAAGGCATAAAATAAGTTTATAAGATTATAGAAATGCTTTGTTTCTGATTAAGGTGTAACACAAATGAATACATATAAGGTGCCTATACGTCATACTACAAATATAGCAGTATAGTAAATAAAATAAAACTGAAAATGAGAAAAGAATTAAAGACCATTTTTATTCTAAGGAGGAGCATTGCCTCCAAAAAGAAGATTGGGGGTGGTTTGCTTTAAGCTAGAACAAAAATATGACTTCAGAAGAAATGATAACAACAAAAAAAAACCCGACTTCTCTGAAAATCAAAAATGAAAATCATGATAGTCCTTACAAATTTAGTGAATAGCAAAGTTATATGAGTATATTTACAGAACTCAGCATGCTGTTTTTTTTTTTTTTTTTCCAATCTGGCATAATTATTTTCAGTCCTGAATCTCTTCTGCCTTATTGAATCTGTTATACTATTTAAACCAAGTGAAATAAATAAGTGAAAGATATCATAAAACAAAAACAGAAATTATTTTTGGAATACACTCTAGAATTTGAATTTGCCAATCTACCAGTAGTATTCTACCATACTGGAAGAAATACATGATAAACTTAAATGAGGTAATTTAAATAGAGAATAATCAGTAAGCCACTTTAAAGTTGGGAATTGTTTGTGTTCAGATAAAACAAGGAATGATGCTGTACATCTCTGCAAGGCAGTGAGCAGCAGCCATTACCAAAATCTGGAGACAAAATAGCAAAATCCAACTTTAAGAGAAGTTACTATTTGTTGAAGAACATACATCCTGCAATCACCTCCAAATGAGAGAGATCCTTTACTTCCTCTTTACTCACTATCTGATAACACCCAATCAGAAGTCAGGAGACAAGGGACCACACTGATCTGTCCCATATCATCTGTTTCCTAGGGACAGAAAGAAGAATGGATATGGATGTCAAGGTCCCCATGGGGAGATATTCAGAACTAGAACATTAATTTTTCTCTGTGGGGGACCCAATTACCTCCCCACAAAGTCCAGTTGAGCCTTCCCTTGTTCAACTTTACAGCTGTCTAGCAGGACAAAGAAAACATTAACCTGCTGTTCTAGCGTGTTCTGACACACCAATTATTTTATTCTGATCTACTCAAGACATGGTTAAAAGTGGAAGCAGGCTGTAGAATTTTGAAGTGGTCTACTTAGTACCACCAAGCTGCCTTTCTTCACAGTCCACACAGACATGCTAAGTTTCTTTGCTATAATCTTAAGGCAAAATTTGAATACCTGAGAGTGAATTTTGCACAATTATATAACTTAGAAGTAACCTACAAAGAAGCAGAGCAATTTTCCAGTGATACTTTAATTCAACTAATGTCAAACTGTGCTATCTTTCATCCATTGTTAAACTATTCATAATTTCATTCCTATACTGACATCTATCAAAAGAATATAATTCAAGACCCCTAGGCTACAGTGAGAGAAATCTAGTATACTGTCTTCTCATGCACTAGTATATCTGTGCATACACCTCACATATAACCCCAAAGGGAACAAATATATTGCATTACTTTGAGGGGAGAAACACTCTAACAACTATTTCTGCTTCAGAAATACAATGTTGCTTTTATACACCACAAATTCTGGTTATATGTGTTTGGTTTTATAGGTATATACAATTCTACTGTGGAAATGTGTATATGTAAGTATACAAATGTTAAGAAGAAGCGATAGAAACAGAGACATAGAGATACTATATGCCAGAAAGTAAGGCTTCTGAATCACACATTTGGATCATTTATGATCAGTATAGAGCAAAGATTAAAAAAAAAAAAATCAATTGAAACAAGATAGTTTATGTTGTTTTCCTACCCAGCTTACATTGAAATGTCAGAGTTTCTTCCATGCTGCACAGACCCAACTTTTTAGTTCATATTGCTCATTATATCCAGAAAGAAAGAGAATTTTAAAAAGACTTAAGCCTGAAATTGTTCATTCCTCCTTTATTCACATTCTTTTCACCAAAATGTAGAGTCAAGCTTTTTTGGCAAGGGAGGCTAGGGAATATCATCTTTATTTTGGATGACCACAAATTCAATAAGAGATGGAAAACATGGGTACTGACATATTGACATCATCTAACCATCTCTGATGGGGAAAATAAAAAGAGTTACTTGGATGATTCAAGCTTATAATTTCAAAAACATTTATCTTGAAAATTTGTTTCTTTAAATTAGAAATAATGCCACAATGGATTCACATTTGTGTTTACCTATAATCCACATGAATTGTTATCATAAAACCAGTTTATTTAGTGCATGCCTGACACTCAAATATGCAATTAAAACTAAAGATATGGATGGATTAAAGATACAGGCATATGGATCAGAGAAGGAAATTATAAAAGAAAATAATAGAAGAAATAATATAGACAAGGTTTTAAAAAAATAAAGAAAGGAAATGAAAAAAAGAACCAAAAAGCAGATGAAAGAATAATGCAATGGTTAAGAATCCACTCAGACACCAGCAATTTGGAAAAGGCATAATTTTGTATATATTTTGTTGCTGTTATTTTTTTAGTTAAGAACTACAAGACCACAAAATGAAAGTCAATGTGATATTCCTAAAGTTAGTGAGTTCCATTTACAATTAGTGCTCAATTACACTAAAGACTCTGAAGGATACAAGATAAAGCTTATAATTTCAACCTTCTTGTCTACCTGAGATAGGTGGAAACTGCACTTTATTTACCAATTTCCTCGTCCTTTACTGACTGAGGGTTACCTAGAAGCATTTCGTTTCTGGTATATCTTGACTACCATGGAGAACACTCATGCCTTCAGACAAGAAGTATGGAAGTCAAAAGTTCCTTGACATAATCAGGGTTGCCGGCTGAAAGGGTAAATGATTTTTTAGGAAGTCATAAAGAGATGAGAGGAGAGTTGGTAGCATTTTTGAAAGAAATGAAGACACAATAAACAAAATCTCTATTTTCGTAGGTAGTACAATGTTGGAGACTGATATACACTAAACAAAGAAACAGATATGTGTATAAGATAATTTCTGAGAAAAATATAGAGAGAAAACAGAATTATGTGGTAAAGAATGACTTGAGAATAAATGTGGAAAGGGGACAAACAGACATCAGTTGGCAAAAACCGTGTCTCTAAAGATGAATATTGAATTGTCCCTGTAAAGATCTAGAATAGAACATTCCAAAATATAGGACCAAAGACCCAGGACAGGATTAATTTGCATAGTCAACAATTTAAAAATATAAATTGAGTAGAGCTGCAAGGGAGTACAAACTGATGAAAAAATGAGAGAGACCATCAGATTACATGGATCTTAAAGAACAAGTCATTTAGATTTTCTTCTAATCCATTAGAAATGCATAGATAAAGTTAAGCATGACAAATGTATAATCTCATCATGTATTTTTTAAAAACTATTTACTCTGTAAATACAAAGCCAAGAAGGAAGGGAGTTATCACAATTAGGAGTCCAAGGCAGAATGGCATTTGCTTAGACTGCACTGGCAGTATGGACGTGGAAAGAGACATGCAAGTCAGGATATATTTTGACTCTTTAGTTCACTGATTATGTGGATAGACTGAAGCACAGAGGGTAAATAAATTATATTCTGCTAATGATCACTGAAAGACAAACCTGGGTGAAAATGGAATGTTGTGAGTTCAGAAAACTTGGTTCTTGGCTTTCAAATTATCTAGATGCATTCTCTTAAGCAATTAAACAGATATTTTAGGATTTTGTTTTTTTCATTTCTGCATTTTTATCAAAATATCATTTCTATGGCAGAATTGCAAAGGTTAAAAAAAAAAAGTCGTAAAGAGCATTGACAATTTAAATGTGGTATATAAATTTAAGGAATTATTAGAGATGCTCTAAGTCACTTTTTAAAAAATGCTGTGCTATTACTTGCTGCTCTTTTATAACCTTTTATTTATGGTAATTAATGTGATTAGTGTGCTCATTTTCTGCAGTCATGCCCCGGGGCAATTGTGCAACAGTTATAATTTTTAAAATTGAGAAAATAAGAAAATGTCAACCTGCAATAAAAACCAAATGAGTTCTGATGCATGTTGATGGTGACTGGTGATTTACCTGATAAAATATTGAAACTGTCCAGTTAACTTGGAATAGTTGATTTCTCAAAACAATGATTATGTTCTGCATAGTGAAGTGCTATTAGAGGGAATTTTGACACATACTAATAATTTTTAATTTGCTGATTTAAATACCATACTTATTAATGAAATAGTAATATTTTAATTTAGATTGTTATGTGCTGTTGTGCTAAAAGAGCGAAGCAATTACAATATACCTTAGAGTGTACAGCTGTGCAAGATGAGATTCTCAGTCCTTTTTGGATGATTAACACTGCCGCGACTTACTATGGAACTCTGAGTAATTACAGTACATGAGATCTGATTATTTCTTACCTGTTTTTTAAACAAACATTTATAAAATACTCCTCCTGAGAGAGAAAATCTTATTGAGTAATAACCAAAAAGCAATTGGATACAGCCTCCCACCTGGAATCTGAGCAAATTTTACAGCTAGGGCAAATTTAAGTCAGTCTCTAACTTTACAATTTCTGATAGTCATATGTTTGATTTCATTAGCTCTGCGAGCAAACTACAGATGCATACTGACAGTACAGTGTTTGAACATTTGCAACAATATTGTTCACTGCTGATCTAATATTTTATTTTTGGTTAGCTTTGTGTTTTGTTTTTCAAAGAATAATTCTTATAGATACCATCAGTTCTATGAGATCAGAAATCCAGGGAGAAAACTTAAGATAATGACTTGAAAATGAATTAGGAAAAACAAAGTAATTGTATGGATCAAATATGTGGGAAGTTGGGACAAATTTAAAGGGACAGAGATAGATTAGAAATATACAATATTTTTCAGAACATTTGGTGTTTCCTGATGATGCTCTTCTTTGAGCATGACAAAAAGAAAAGTCTACTGAGTATTAAGTTTGGTTTGGATTGGGTTATCTACTCCAAGAAAATGAGAAATTCTCTGACAGTTCAAAAGTGCCTATTCTTTGTTCCTCTTAAGACCTTTATCAATAATCACAACTCTGCAATAGCTATTGGAAATTTTTACATTAAGGATGTAAAACTTTAGCAAAACATAAAATGAGTCTAAACTTTCAATTTGAAAATAAAAATGTGAGAGATTGGAACAAACAACTCACTAAAAAGCTATAAAATGGCTAATAAAAACTTGAAAAAGTGACCTGCATAATTATTCATTAGAGAAATGCAAGTTAAAGCCCAATGATAGTCACCATACCTATACTAAATTGACTAAAATTTAAACATTAAATAAAACTGAAATAATGAGATCATATGAAACAACAGAACCCAATAGATTTGCAGAATGACACGGTTCCTTTGGAATACATTCTGGCAGTTTTGTATAATTTTATGCATATATTTATAAACAATCTAGAAATTCTTCTCCCAAGAATTTACCCTGAAATGGAAGGTAGGGGTGGGGAGAAGTCCATGTAAATATCAATATGCAGATGTTTATATAGGGTCATTATTCACAATTTGCTAAGGAAAACACCCAAAATTCAATCAACTGGAGATAAACAAATTGTAATACTTACAAAATACATTATTATCAATCTAAAACGAACAAACCTCAGCTTTTTGAAAAGACATATATCTCACAAGAGACTCGAAGAGCTTTAAATGGTAGAATGCCATGAGTGAGAAAATAAGGGAGCCTGTCACCAGAACCAAGTAAGTGCTGAAGTTGTGAAGAAAAGTAACCCAACAGGGGTCACAAGAAAAGATGAAGTGACAGCCAGAAGCACAGAGTTAAAAAAGAGTGTGGGGAAGAAAAACTCAGTTTCCCCTCCCTCTTCATAATCCGAGCCTTAAAGGAGCTCACCATTAAGTACTTTCCACTAAAATTCAGTCCACAAAGGAACCTGAATGATGTAAACTGCATGACTCTACACCTATGACCACAGAGAAAGTTAGAGAAGAAAAGAAAATAGATCTATTACACAAACACAAAGGTAGCAATTCAGTTTCCCTTCTCAGCTTCCACTCTTACCTTTTGCTTAATGTAAGAAAACTGTATTACCAACCACAGGGGAAACCACAATCCTGTACAACTTAAACTGTGGCAGGGTGTCATCCATTCAGCCACACTCTTAAGTGAAGCCTAAATTAAAGTGTTCCCCAGTACTCTTCATACCAGACAGTAAAGAGAGTGGGAAGAAACAAATAACATAAAACTTGCTAATTAGCTGCTGATGCTCTTTCCTTGGATTATGAGGGCAAGTTCTATCATTATGATTTTCTTTTACTCTTATTACTTCATGTTTAAAGTCTACTTTTCAAAATTTCTGCAAAATGGGGATTTTTGTATCATTCCATGAACTAAGTCTTGTTTTTTGTAGGATCAGAATCCTTGGTGACCCTCCTTTTATGTGCTGGCCAGTGTTTCATTGACTGTTTTTACGAGACATGTAAGTGCTAAAGGTCTCCACAGTGAATTTTCTGGATTCTAGAACAGTCCTTCCAGTTCATTTTCCCTTGTTAATCAGAATTAATCACCTCAGCCAGTAAACTTTTATTGGTGCTGGCAATGTCAATGGGTGGTAGGAATAAACTATGACAATGTTGCAGTCTCAGGTCCCAAAAGAAACAATATCTTTCTTGCCAGAAATACTCTTTCCTTGGAAAAAGAACCTCAAAAGCCACCAACTCTAATGTTGCAGGGAAGATAAACAAAATTTGGTAAATAGGATATTAAGTAAAATAATCAGATAAATATCTCCCAACTATTCCTGGACCTCTTTATTCCTGGACCTATTTAATTTGACTTTGGGTAATTTGGTATCAAATATTGGGTGATGGTTTAAAATCTCAGGTTAACACCATGATTTCAAATAATGTTGTATCCCAACTAGTACTTAAACTGAGCCTATAAGAAACCATTCTATCATTCTATTAGCCAGCAGCTTCCTGGTGATCAGACATGTGGGGAAAACATTAATAATTTCATGGGTTATCAACCTGCTTTGACAATTCTTTTGATGTGAAATGAATTTCTTGGTTAAGAACAATGCAGTATTGTACTGTCAGAATGAAAGAGCATTATCTAATGCGATGCATAGTGATGTTAGTAGAAGTACTGGAGGCAGGGAAAGAGGAACCTATTCCAGAATGCATACACTTCTATGTGAAAAGTCATTAATTGTTTTTACCATAATGTAAATCTCCCCTCACACCAGTTGACCAACTGGTATTCCTATGCTGTGCCATATAAGAAGCCTAGTGCTATCTTTGGTTTTGATTGATTGGATACTCTGAAAGTGTCAGATCAAGTTTGCTTCAAAGGTGTAGCTCATTCTGTTGAGGTCTTGCATGTTCAAGTCTGTACAAATTCTTTCCACATGCCCCTACTATTTAGGTTTTAATTTCATACACCGATTCATATTTGTATGGTTGTTGACCCCTTGGCTGTGCCCTCACTTTCTCCTGACTACCCTTCTGGTGACTCCAACTCCTCTGTGTTGTTGTGTTGTTGTGTGCTGCTCTCTTCTGTTTCTGGATCTATGGCTTTTTCCTGGGTATCCGTGTTCCTGCAACACGGTTGACCAGGTAGCTTAGATTTATCTTTGCCTTGGGCAACCAGTCCAAGCTCAGCTGCAGTCTATCAGCACTTGCTGCTCCTTCCTGTTTGTCTCGCTCATTCAGTGTTCTGCAGCATTACCCTGGCCTCATCACTTGTGGTTCCAGTCTCTGACTTAGGGAACCTGGCTCACAGCCACTCCCATAGAGAAGTTCCTCCATGGAAACAGACATCAGCAGCTGGTTGATCCAGTTTGCCACCATTCTCTTGATTTGCAGCTCTGCTTTGGGGGCACTGCCCCATTTTGTGGCCTTCCACTCCCATGGAAAAGGCAGGGTGGGGATGTTGCAACTGCTTTCTCTGAAGGTATACCTGAATGAGAATTTTGGCTTCCTGCCTCTGGTGATGTTGAAAGTGTAATTCTGTGTTATGGCATCACTAAAATTGGTGTGACAGTCCAGTGCCTGGTGGTTTTCTGGTGCATATTTTGGTTCTGCTCAGGAAATGTGTGTGTTCATGGCCTTCTGTGTCTACAGCTGATCATTAGTATTTTTCTTAACCCTGGTGTGTGCTGATTGGAGTGGGAGTGATCCAGAAGGGATTAGCCACTGCCACACATAACTCCCCCCCCCCTCCTCCCACACTGCCCATGCACTGGCCGCTTAGGTGGCGCTGCACAACCTGGGTGGTCCCCTGCCTGAGCTACTGGGCAGAGGTATATGATCCCCTCAACCCTCACCACAAGGAAGGGTGAGGTGCAGGTACATCAAGGTTGGGGGACAGCCACCGGTGAGACACGGAGGCCCTATTAGTAAGAACAAAGATTACTGTGAATAGAGGTCAACAGACTTCCATTAATGAAAGTCATATGCCTAGCCTAGCTGTATATTGAGGACCTTGTTGTTAGAAGATTCCTCTAATGAGCATGAATGTAGATTGAAAGAGATTTGACAAATAAGTGGGAATAGATTTTAAAGGAGAATTGCTTGCTCATTCAATAAAGTGTGACATCAACACCTGTTCACATTGAGTTGCATATTTATAATTTCCATTTGATAACTTATCATGCTAATATGCATGCCGATTTAAGATCTGAAACTCAGCATCCAGGTTTCAAAACACACAGTTACCAGATGAACCACTAACAACTATTTTATTTCTTTCAGAAGTCAGCAGCAAGCAAGAAACTGTTTCTCATATAGAGAACAGGTGGCAGAAAGAGGATTTGGTTTTGCTCCAAAACCCTAAGTGAGTGACTAGTTACTTCAATGTGAGTAGGATTTAGGGGCTCAAAAAGGTCACCGGAATTTCTGAGAGACCAGAAACAGTGAAAAGCTGTTGCTATCTTTAGACCTGAAGGGACATGCATAAATAGCATTATTTAGCCCAGGAAAAACCGGGGCTGAAGAGAAGGGTTATCTTGTAGAAAGTAAACTCATGCAGATTTAGAAAGAGTATAAAGAAATGTCATAATCTTTCTCTTTTCTTGAGACCCCTACTCTCCCGCCAGGGCCTTGAATTAGCTTAATTTAACTAAAAGATAGCTGACAGGAGAACCAAATGGCTGAAGCACAGAGAAAAGTACTAAAGGTTGGAAAAGGAATCTAGATGAAGAAATAGGATAACCAGTAATTTTTTTCTAATCTGATATGAATTTTTTTCTTTAGTAGTTCATTTTATTTCAATTATACACAGTAGCAGCATAGATATGTTTAGTTTGAGTTTTGTCACCTTATGTAATGACTTCTACTTTGATTGGTTTCAGTTTTTTACATTTTCTATAACTTGTTTATAGAAAACAACATTTGTGTGGGCATTTGTGTTCACCTTTCATCAGGCTGTTTATGTTGGTGTCTTGTTTCAGTTATGAAGTTTACCGCTAAAAAAATAAAAGTTGACTGTTAGATATGAAAATACACATAAAGTAGAAGAATACCAAATAAAATTTGGCCAAACATGAAAGGCAGTGTGACAGCTAAAGGTTACTGGCATAAAAGGAACACAAAATTTTAGCAAATTTAATTGTTTTTATAATTCTGTTATAAAAATTTTAGTAATCAGAATTTCAAAGCTTGATATTACATGTCATGACCTAAATTTCTTAGTACCTTTAGCTCCTCAATTGCCTCTAGTCACAAAGTACACGTAGATAACTTGACTATCTCCTATTATTGTCCTAAAAATGAAGTTTCCTGCAAGTTATTTTCTTCCTGTACATTAAAGGAATAAGGTATATATTTAACCATTCTGGATCCTGAAAGTATGGTTGATGGCGATGAGATAGCTTCACTGAAGCAAACCCTCCAAACCAAGTTTATAAACTGAATTTATCTTTAGAAGCAGAATTAGGATCTTTATACAGATACACATTGTTTTACTTCTATATTTACCTGAAATGTTTACTCCATAAATTCACAATATTTCTATGACTTAGCTTTTAAAATGTAGCAATTGGCCCCTATGGTTAAAAGAGAGAGAGAGAGAGAGAGAGAGAGAGAGAGATTCATTAAAATACTGAAAAGTAGATATACTATGTGACTCAGCAATGTTACTCATAGGTATCTACTGAGGAATGTAAAAACACTAATTTAAGAGGATATATGCATCCCTATGTCACTGTAGTACTAACTAGAACAATCAAATTATGAGCAGATTAAGAGATTTGATATAGACAGAAGGTTGCATACATACAATGGAATTCTACTTAGCTATAAAAAAGTTAATTATTTCAATTTATGACACCATGAATGGAGGAGATTATACTAAGTGAAATAGGTCAGGAAGAAATAGATTTCAGATGTTTGCATTCAAACTAAACCAAAACAACCCCAAGAAATATGACTGCAGGCTACTAGAGAGAGATGGAGCGGGGGGATAGGAACAAAAGTGGGAGAGTCCAGTTGTCTCTGGTAAAAAGCTAAAGTTGCTTTGGTAGTGAGTGTGGTGTGTATCTAGGTGTCTATCTATCTCCTTAAATCACATACAGTATTGTAAATCAATATAACTCAATAAAAAGGACATTAAAATTAAATAAACACTTTTTAATGTAGCAATGAAATAGAATTGATATTCAAGTTAAAACAATTATCTTTAATTTTCAACTGCACCTATATTCTTATGTACACTAATTTCAGCGATTTCTCCAATTTTTAATGAGATGAAAAACTCCACTAAAGTTATGTGGATTCTAAATATTTATATTTTAAATATGCATACTTTACATCACAGTGTGTATTGTAAATATTTACATCATAGTGTGTATTCTAAATATTTATATCATAGTGTGTATTCTAAATATTTATATTTTATATATATAAATATTCTACAGCACACTGTATTGGTTATTTCTTCAACAAAAACCAACCCAAAAACTAATATCTCTGCAAACCACTGGATGTCAAAAAATCCTGCTATGCAGAATACTGCTGTTAAAGTTTGTTTTCAGAGAGCATTTAATCAGAAATGTTTCTGACCCATCTGGTTCAGGACAAATTAGTTTCAAATGTTCATACATATCTCATAGTATGTCTTTAGCTTAAGATTTTAAGGTTTCATCTAAACTTATGAAATTTTAAAAGAATATAGTCATATATTTATAATAAATCTGAATGATTATGGTATCACTTCATCCATTCAAGTGATAGAAATGATGGTAGAATAGATTTGTCTAATTTGGGCTCAGTGTCCGAGGTTAAATCTAAAACTGTAGGGCATTTGGGTCAATACAAGTATAAAACCAATATTGGTACATTATAAATATGTGTGTATATCCTCAGGCTCGTGCAAATGTGTATGTGTATATAAGAAAGGAACTTTCCAGAGCACTGTGGAAATAACAACAGAGATATCCTACACAGGAACATGTGAGCAATAACCCTCTTTATATATTTGAGGATATTAGCTCATGGACTAATTCTTCTTAGAGAGAGATATGGAATTCCAATAAACAGCAAAGATTTAAATTTAGTAACTCACTGCTAATTACAATAACAGTAAAATCTCAAAATAATGACATTGATAGTCTAGTGCTATGTTAATTTCTTCTACTGGGTAAAGAGGGAGAGTGCTTTTCTCTTTGTGAAATATAGTTTTTATTCTAAACTGGGACGACATATTTCTGAAACTTAAGAGAAAACCAAAATCATCAAGAATTTAGCCTTTCATTCCAGCCAAGAGTAATTCATTCAACCAATTAAAATGTGAATCCTCTACAATACCTATTCATAATCTCTTTTCATCCATATTTTCTCCATTATGTCCAACTCCCACCCATCAGCTGTTGATTTAGAGTGAAAGCTATTTTTAAGATTGTAGAATTAATTATTCAAAGTGTGTATCCACTAACTACAAACTCATCAAATCTATATTTACCTCTGCATTTCATTGCTTATTTATTTAGACCAGTGTTCAGAAAAAGATTAAAAAGGAGAATGCTCCTCTCTTCTCGCTCTGTTCACTAGTCAGGGGAACTTAGACTGCAGCAGGATGGAGAAAGTGGGCAGAGAAATGAAAAATTGTAAATAAGACACATCTCTTGAAAAAGTTGTCTAATATCCAACAGGAAAATTATGCCCCTAGGCTTTCAATATTTAATTATAGCTACTCTAGTAATTGTAAATACTAGGTGGGGCTTTTTTTTTTTAATTTAAGTTGTTATGTTGTTTTTTATTAGAAAGGAAAAGTAAGAGTTTCATAATAACTTTTAAGGTAATAGTCTCAGTAATATGTGTGATCATATAGGGCAGTGTTTTATAGTTTTACAATATTTAAAAGACTGGGATACAATGGCAGATAATGTGTAGAAAGTAAGTAGAGACATTAAATTAGAAAGAGAAGATTGAAGGGTGATACCAGCACAGTATTGAAATATTTGAAATTTTTACAAAAGATGATATGGAGGCAGATTGTATATACAAGAATGGATAGAGAAAAGAGTGATTGACAGAAGTTTTAATAGTTACAGATGTGAACCACTAAAGTACATGAAATAAATATATAAATTGTTTTAAGGGACTAGGGATATAAACAGAGGATCATAATAGATTTTGCTGTTAGAGAGGATAGGAAATTTGGGAGTTGAATAGTGGACTAATTAAGTTTTACTGATTCTTTCATTCCTAATTGTAATTGTATGAAATTCTAATTGCATGAAACCATTGTGATATTTAAGATAATAATATTCTTTTATCATTGATTGGACAATAAAAGTGAAAACAGTACATGGTTAATGTGGTTAATGATGTTTACTATATTCAAAGTTGAAAATTTAGGGCTTAAACTCCAGTTCTATCACTGAACTTTGTTATCTGGAATTAAAAAAAATTAACTTATCTAAATCTCAGTTTATTTTATTAAAAATAACAACTATAATATCTTCATTGTAATATTATTATGTGAGTTGCATAAAATAGCACATATTCAACATAGCAAATTCTTAAAGATGAGTGCAAGACACTATTACACTCAATGATGAGGAAAAGGGAATTGCGTCCAAAATTTTACTAGACTATATGGAGCATGAAGAGAGAGCTTTGATTCAACAAAGCCAATGTTATAATATAGGTGAATTAAAATGTGTTCTATGAACAGATAAAAGCTAGTCAGCTGAGTTCACTTGAGAGACGAATTAGGGAAAAATGAAGAATAGAAGAACCATAAATCTCATAAAATAAACAAAATATAGGCTTTATGCAAAGAATATACTAGAAATATTCAGCTAAGCAAAGTTTGTTCTACATTTCCCTCCACCCCCACCAAATAGTTATAAAATGCTACCTGGCAAACAGCAAATGGTAAAAATGACTTTATTTTGTATCTGAATACATTTAGTACACTGCATGCCAGATAGTAGATGCATAATACATGCTCTTTGAAAATCAGACTCTTTGATTTCTGGTTCTGGTCATAACAAATAATGGACTTCAAACTTACTCTATAGAAATAAACAGCTACAAAACTAGACAAAATATATGATGCGACATTTCTCAAATATTGTACAATAAGCAGTGCAGAGTTGTGATCCTTAAAATGAACTCTATATTTATATAAAGTCAGACTTTTACATATGGCTACATTTGAAAGCCAAGTAGATAGTAACATTTTCTTTCTGGGTAGAGAAGTAGATTATTGGCCGGGCACGGTGGCTCGTGCTTTTTAAGCTTCAGCCTATGAAGCGGCCAGGGCTAGGGATTGTGGTTCGAGTCCAGCCTGGCTCCCGTAGCGAGACCTAGTTCCAAAAAAATAGCTGGGTGTGGTGGTGCGCGCCTGTCATCCCAGCTACCTGGGAAGCTGAGGCTGGGGATTGCTTGAGTCTGTGGTACCCCGGGCAACGAGAGTCTGTGGTTCCACGGGCAAAAATAGCGAGACCTAGTCTCAAAAAAAAAAAAAAAAAAGGAGTAGATTATTGGATGAAGCTGAGGAAGCTGAAATTTATGAATAAGGTCCCATAGAAGAAAGAGATGCACGGAGAAGGAAGTTCAAAAGTCTGGAAGTTGATCTTGAATTTTTCACTGAATACACATACATAAGAGTCAAGCTTTCACAAGATGGAGAACAGTTGCTGAACAGTTGTGAGTGAAATGAATATTTCACTGGTTATATATTAAAGAGTTAAATAGCCAAAGCATAGAGAACTCACTGACCATCTTCCAAGTGCCTAAGTGAAAACGCAAAAATAGGAAGAAATTATCTAAAATAACCTTTAAAAAACATTTAAGCTCTGAATCAACTAGACTAAGCACAACCTTATGGAAGGCAAGAATTCTAGACTCAGTAACATAATATAGAAATATCAAGCATAAAATAAAGATTTCTATTAAATCATTGTTTAAAAAGTCAAGAAACTATGACAAAATAAGAATAAATAAGGAACAGAAACAGACTTTCAGATGCTATTAATAGCAGACAAGAGTGCAGAAGGCATTATCATGTCAAATAGTGAAAGAAAAATATAGAAGATTGTGAAGATGTAGGGAATATTACCAGATAAGTGAAAACTTTAAATGTAATCTCCATGGAAGACGCATACATAAAAGAGAATAATGATAATGTATCTGCTCACTTTTTATGAGAAAAATGATACACAGATGAAAACTAAACAAAAATGTACTTTAAGTACTTGGTATTATTCTGATATAACTCATTTTATAGCATCTATTTGGTCATCTAAATGCCAAAATATTTCCCACACATATTTGATCTTCTGCAGTTCCTGGCTCACAACTACACTTTCAACTTCCTAAATATTGTAATAGAAGTATTTGCTTTTTTACGAGTATTCATTTGCTGTTTTAATAAAGTTAATTTGCCAAATATCAAAGGATAGGAGCTGGTAACCAGAGAAGTGAATCTGAATAAAGGGTTGGGCCTTTCTGTCTCAACCTCCTAGGCCTTTAAGGAGGGCAGAAGCATTGGAAGTTGAGATCAATTGGCCAGTGACTAATGACTTACTCAGTAATACTTACACAATGAAGCCTCTATAGAATCCTGAAAATAGTTTCTGGGGTAGTGAACATATGGAGATTTTTCCTGGGAAGGACATAGAAACCTTATTTATTTATTTCTTCTATTTGGCCATTGAGTCACATCTTCTATTTGGCTACTGGTTCACTCTTTTGTAACAAATCAGTTGCCTAGTTGGTAAACAGGTTTCCTGAGTTCTGTATGCCATTTTAGCAAATTAATCAAAACTGAGGAGGGTGTCCTAGGAATTTATGACTTATTGTCAGTTCAATCAGAAGCATAGATAATAAGGCTAGGCACGGTGGCTCATGCCTGTAAGCTTCAGCTTATGAAGCGGCCAGGGCTAGGGATCGTGGTTTGAGTCCCGCCTGGGGCCCATAGTGAGACCTAGTTCCAAAAAAATAGCTGGGCATGGTGGCGCGCGTCTGTCATCCCAGCTACCTGGGAAGCTGAGGCTGGGGATTGCTTGAGTCTGTGGTACCCCGAGCAACGAGAGCCTGCGGTTTCACAGGCAAAAACAGCAAGACCTAGTCTCAAAAAAAAAAAAAGAAGCATAGATAATAATATGGTCTGTGACTGACATCTGAAATCAGAAAAGGATAAATATAGGTTACTATATGTAAGGTCAACTTCTGCAGTGGAGGGTGATCTTGGGAGTCAGAACCCTTAACTTTCAGAATCTTATTCTTAGCTCTGAGTATAGTGTCAAAAGTGAGTTGAATTCTTGGACACCCTGAAAGGTCTTATAATTGCTTATTGATGTGGTAAATCCTACACACCATCACGTGGGAAAGATCATAAACTCACCAAAAGTAGTAGAGTACTAAAAATAAATATCATTACTTAATTCTACAACCAATGAAAGTACAAAGAAAAAATGAACATCTTTCAGATTATAAAAGTGAGAGAAATTTTATTAATGGATCAGCACTAGGGTGAATGTTAAAGGAGCTCTTTTAGGAAGAAGGACAGTGATTCAAAATGTTAACTCAAATACTACCAAAGCTATAGAGTATACAATATAGGCAATATATGATTAAATAAAAATGGATAATTATATCATAATTTATCTTTTAAATGATTCACTACCAAAATGAAAAAGGCATCTCACTAAAGTGGGAGAAGAAATTTACAAATCTACACACCTATCAAGGTATTAGTATTCCAAAAGAACTCATAAGAACAAAAGAACAACAAAAGAACAACAGCAAAACAAAACTGTGGAAAATAGTATGGAATTTTTTTTTTTTTTTTAGTAATAGAAAGACATGATCTAGCTAGCTCACTTTTGGATATCTAATTTAAGACCAGGAAAATACTAATTGAAAAAGATATATGTACTATTGTTTAATGCAAAGACAATTGGAATACTACTCAATTAAAAAAATTAAAAGGAAATCTTGTCATGTGTTCAACATCGATAAATTGCCAGTGTATTGTGCTAAGTGAAAGAAGTCAGATGGAGAAAAACAAATGCTACATCCATTTACTCATGTTGGTATGTAAACACAGCAAACAAGTGAATAAAATAAAAAGTTTTTAGACTTTAGGATTCTAAATTTTGGAATGGGCCTCAGCTGTTCAGGCTAGGCATGGACTGAGTTTTACAGGCCCAGGAAAAGTCAACTTGGAGGCTACCAGCTCGCACCCCAAAGCCCTGTGGGGCTCAGACTGAGGTGCGGACTGAGTTTTACTGGCTCAGGGAAATCCAACTTGGCAGAGACCAGCTCCCACTCTAGCAGCTGGGGGGCTCAGTTAAGATTTCTTGGACCTGTCTACTCCCAGTTGCCAAGGTAAGTTCCTGGGAGACAGGTTGGGGCTGCAACTTTGCAGCTGAATGGGCCTCTGCTGTTCTGGCTAGGCACTGGACTGAGTTTGAGGGCCCCAGGGAAAGTCAACTTGGAGGTGACCAGCTCACACCCCAAAGCCCAAACTTGAAAAACAAGGACACACACTACCCAAGAGTGTCAAGATGCCCCAGTCAAAAAGGGTTATATGACAAGCCTATACATTAGGAAGCACTAAAAAATATTAAGATCTGTCAAGCTGAGAGAGGAGAAACAATGAAAAAGGCAGACAATACAATAGAAACCATACCTAGTCACCACATCCACTCTCTGAAAAGGAACTTATCCCCCAAAATAGCCAACTGAAACAAGATATAATCACCACACCAGCAAAAGCACAAAGGCAGAGTTAACCACAACTAGATAGAGCAATCTAAAACTAAAGCAGTAGTCACTCAATATGTAGAGCAAGTTCGAAAGGAAAATACATGAAGGAGGAAGAATACAAATACTCAAGCAAGCCCTAAGAAAAATAACTCACCAACAAATGATAAACAATCTGCAGAAACCAACATGAATGACAAGGAAGAAATGCCTCATATGCCAGACAAAGAATTCAGAATCAACAAGGCCAAGGAAGGGGGAAAAAAAGAGAAAGCAAGAGGGTAGAAGCTTTCAATGAACTAAAAGAAGTAGTAGAAAAATATAGAAAAGAATGCAGCAAAATGAGCAGTATCATTGATGAACAGAAAAGTGAAATTGAAACCCTAAATAAGAAGCTGCAGGAGATGCAGTGTGTAAGACCAACCGAAGACCTCAAAAATGCAGGGAAGAGCCAGGAAAACATATTAGAAGAAATAGAAGAGATCAGCAGAATAAAGTATGCAGAAGTAGAGAGAGTTAAGAAAGAGAGAGAGAAAAATGAAGTAAGAAGACAGAAGAAAAATCAGAGATCTGTCAGATACACTAAAGAAAACAAATATAAGGGTAATTGGAATCTCAGAAGGTGAAGAGAAAGACATAGGAATTAATAGCATCAAAATGGCCATCCTACCAAAGGCAATCTACAGATTCAATGCAATCCCAATAAAAATTCCAATGACATTTTTTTAAGATATAGGACAAAAATTACTGAAATTCATATGGAATAACAAAAGACCTCAAACATCAAAAAGCCTCCTGACCAGAAAAAAAGAGAACACAGGTATTACTATTCCAGACTTCAAACTATACTACAAAGCCATAATAATTAAAACAGCTTGGTACTGGTACAAAAACAGACAATCATACCAATGGAACAGAATTGAGTGCCCTGAAAAAAAAAAAAAACATGCATACATAGTCAACTAATCTTTGACAAAGTAGTGAAAAACTTACATTGGAACAAAGCCTCTTCAATAAATGGTGCTGGGAAATTAAACTGAGATATGCCAAAAAAATGGACCAAGACAACTCCCTCATACCATGTACACAGTCAACTCAAAAAGGATAAAAGACTTAGATGTCAGACCTGAAACCATAACATACATAGAGGAAAACTTCGGCAAAAACCTCCATGAAATACAATTCAGAAATCCCTTTCTGGAAACATCTACAGATGGCCAAAAAAAAAAAAAAAAGAAGGAAAAAAAACAGATGGGACTACATCAAATTAAAGAGCTTCTTTACAGCAAAAGAGACAACAGAAGAAACAAAAAGAAGCCCAACTGAATGAAAAATAATTTTGCCTTCCACAAGAGTAACAAAGGTTTAATAATGAATATCCACAATGAACTCACACAACTAAAGCAAAACAAGTAGCCCAATCAAAAAATAGGAGAACTAAGACACTTCTCCAAAGAGTAAATACAAATGGCCAAAAGGCACATGAAAAATTGTTCAACGTCACTAGCAATAAGGGAAATGCAAATCAAAACCACAAAGAGATATTATCTTATACCAGTAAGAAATGGGCAACAAGTGCTGGCAAGGATGTGGAGAGAAAAGAACACTCTTACACTGCTGGTGGGAATGTAAACTGGTCCCACCACTATGGAAAGCTGTGTGGAGGACCCTCAAATTAATGAAAATGGAACTACCATTTGACCCAGCAATTGCTCTCTTGGGAATCTACCCAAAGGAGACCTCAATGTGGGTACAAAGGGACACCTGTGCTTGGATGTTTACTGCAGCACTATTTATAATTGCAAGGACTTGGAAGCAACCTAAATGCTCCAAAACAGATGACTGGATGAAAAAAAAATGTGGTATATATACATCATGGAATATATATACACTATGGAATATTACTCATTAATTAAAAATGACAAATTTGATTTTATTATAATATGGATGGACTTAGAAGAAGAAATCATATTAGCAGAATACACTATGGAATATTACTCATTAATTAAAAATGACAAATTTGATGATTTTATTATAATATGGATGGACTTAGAAGAAGAAATCATATTAGCAGAAACAAGTCAAAAAGAAAAAGACAGAAACCAAATGGTTTCATTAATATATGGGATATAAGGAAAAATAAACAAAAACCATGAGCAAAAGTCAAAACAAGCTAAGTACCAAACTGAAGCACACAGCTTTGGGCAGGGGAGGTTGGAAATGGGGTGAATGGTGGGGAGGGTGGGGGGGGTAAATCCCTGGGATTACAATGATGAGAAATTTATATATAAATAAATGTTTTAAAAAATCTAAATTTTGGTTAATGGTCATTGTGGTTAAAGTAATGGTTGACAGAAGGAAGAAGAGGGGAGAGTCAGTCAGTTAAGTAGGGTCAAATGTATTGTGGAAATGACATGATTAACTTTTAGTGGTGATTATAATATAGTATATACAGAAGTCAATTCATAATGCCCTATATCTGAAACTTATATAATGCAATAATACAATGTTTCTTAACTAATTTTTTAAATGAAAGCTTAATGAAAAAAAATAATATATTGTGGGGTATATAACATATGTAGAAGTAAATTGTATAACAGATGTATCATAAGGGACAATAAGGGGTGAATGGAAACAGCATCCCTGGTACATATATTTGAATGTAGTAACATGGTTTTTGCCTTATTTAGTGTATCAGTACCCACACATGTGTATGTGTGTGTATATACGTGTGTGTATCCGTGTTTGTGTGTATATATGTGTGTGCATCTATGTGTGATAGTGGCAATAATGGTGGGGACAGTGGAAGATCAAATCTTACTCCACTGGGAAAAGTTTCAAGCATTGCTTTAAGAGCACCACAAACATTTTAAAAATATTTAACAAACATCAAGGCTACCATGGAAATACTACAAAACTTTAGGGTATTGCTAAGGATTGCTGTCCCTTCGTTTAACAATGAATCTAGTAACTCCTGGGTACTCAAATTCCACTAGAGAACAATTGCAGAGCTCACTTAGTCAATGACTTTTTAGCGGTCTTTCACCTGTCATCTTGAAATTTTTATTTTTCAATTAATGTTGAAAAAAATGTGCACATAGCAGCAGCTTACCCACCCAAGAGGGACCTGGAACCAGGCCCTTGAGGCTCAGCAACAAGGGGATCCCCAGGTCAGTGGGCAGGACCCAGAGACTGCACCTCCAAATGGACAGCAATCCAGGCCCCAGGTGGGGGTGGGGCGCACCCAGCAGCCTAGCCGCCCGAGAGGGACCTGGAGCACCGCCATCCTGGCGCAGAAAAAAATAACCCAACCATACTATAAATAAAAAAGAACAACAACAAAAGACACCTATATTCTTCCTCCATAAAGAACCACAGAAGAAGCCCTATAGTATTAACTAATCATAATCCCTCTTAGGGGAACACAGAATTGAAGTGTTGTCCAATAAGCCTATAAGGCATAAATTACGAGAAAAGAAGACAGTGTACCATAACAACCACATACACTTATCACACACCCAAATCTGCCAAAGGACAGAAAAAATTACTTACCTCAGCTACACAGACACAAAGACAGAATCGAACTACCAGGAGACTCCAATCATGATGCCAGCCAATACTAGAGCCATAGACACGCAATATGTGGAAGAAGTGCAAAAGCAAAGCACAGGAAAGAGGAAAAAGGCAAACACCCCAGCAAGCCCCAGAGAAACCAATACACCACCGAAGGAAAGACAAACTCTAGAAACCAACAAATACAACATTGAAGAAATGCGCCACCTCTCAGACAAGGAGCTGAACCTATGCATGTTACAAGCATTCAAAGAGTTAAGGGAAGAATTAGAAAAACATAAAGAAAAAGAAGTGAGCATGGCAGAGAAACTGAATAAGTTGGAAGAAGAAATGCAAAACATCAAGAAAGAAAACATCAACAAAGATAAAATAATTGAGGAATTGAAGAATAAAATGAATACCTGAGCAAGATCCAGAAAGAAACCCAAGATCTAAAGGGAGAAACAGAAGAGCTCAAAAATGTAGGGAAAAATTATGAAAGCAGACTGGATGAAATTGAAGAAAGAATAAGTACCCTGGAGGACACCAAAATTGAGAGGAAGAAGAAAGACAGAGAAAGAGAGACACAAGTAAAAAATTGAAGAAAAAGTCAAAGATCTGTCTGATTCCTCAAAGAGAGGAAACATAAGAGTTATGGGTGTCCCAGAAGGAGAAGAGAAGCATATGGGTACTGAAAGGCTATTTAAAGAAATAATGAAGGAAAACTTCACAATCCTGAAGAAAGAAATGAAATTTGACATCCAGGAAGCCAAAAGAATACCAAACTACATCAATGAGAGAAAAGCCACAGCAAGATATGTCATCATAAAACTCCCAAGAGTCCAGAATAAGGAAAAAATAATGAGATTGGCTAGAGAAAAGAAACAGCATACTAAGGAAAACCTATTAGGCTGACCTCAGACTTCTCTAAAGAGACACTCCAAGCAAGGAGAGCATGGAGTTATATCTTTAAAAAACTCCAAGATAAAAAAATGCCAGCCAAGATTACTCTATCCTGCAAAGCTTTCTTTCCTCTATGAAGGAAGAATAAAAAACTTTGCAGACAAGCAAAGCCTCCAGAAATATGCTACCACTAAACCACCACTCCAAGAAATCTTGCAAGAAGCCCTCAGATTAAAACCAACAGAAGAATAAACAGACCAAAACTAGGAAGCTAATTGGAACCTCAAAGTGACAACCAAAAAACCAACTTCAGAATCTCAAGTATCAGAGAAAAAAAAGGAAACCCTAACCTCCAAATTACCCTCCAAAAGTCAACACCAGAACAACAAGTATCAATCATCACCCTAAACGTCAACAGGTCTCAATTCAGCAATCAAAGACACAAAGTGGCACAGTGTACCAAAAAACAAAACCCAACATTGTGCTGCCTGCAGGAAACACACTTAAACACAAAGATAAGCACCCACTAAAAGTAAAGGGCTGGAGAAAAGTTCTACAAGCAAACGGCCCCCAGAAGAAAGCAGGGGTTGCCATATTAATAGCAGATAAAGTAGACTTTAAGCTAAAAAAGGTGACAAGGGATAAAGAAGGCTACTATATATTGGTAAAAGGGTCAATACATAACAAAGATGTAACAATTATTGACATATACTCACCAAATAAGGGAGCACCAAAAATCATCAAACAACTACTAACAGCACTGAAAACAGACATTTGGGGGGAACACATATGTGGTAGGTGATTTCAACACACCTCTCTCACCAAAGGACAGATCAAGACAAAAACTAAGCAAAGACACAAAAGACCTAAATGAAGATCTAGAACATATGGACCTAATAGATAGCTACAGGACACTACACCCACAAGGAAAAGACTACACCTTCTTCTCAAATGCACATGGATCATTCAAAAATCAACCATATATTAGGACATAAGGCAAACACTAACAGGTATACAAAGATTAAAATAGTACCATCTCTTTTCTCCGATCATAAAGGCATTAAATTAGAAATCAACAATGAAAAGAAAGCAAGAAGAAAGTCCAACATATGGAGACTGAACAACATGTTACTAAATGAAGACTGGGTAACTGAGGAAATTAAGGGAGAAATTAAAACCTTCTTTGAAACAAATGACAAAGAAGACACAACATTCCAAAATGTCTGGGACTCAGCAAAAGCATTTTTAAGAGGAAGGTTGATAGCAATGCAGGCTCATATCAAAAAATAAGAAAACAACCAAAGAAATAACCTAATCTCCCAACTCGATGAACTAGAAAAAGAACAACAACAATAACAACAACAACAACAACAAAAAAAAAAAAAAAAAAAAAAAAAAAAAAAAAAAAAAAAAAAAAAAAAAAAAAAAAAAAAAAAAAAAAAAAAAAAAAAAAAAAAAAAAAAAAAAAAAAAAAAAAAAAAAAAAAAAAAAAAAAAAAAAAAAAAAAAAAAAAAAAAAAAAAAAAAAAAAAAAAAAAAAAAAAAAAAAAAAAAAAAAAAAAAAA